>JANTBZ010000004.1:156963-178997 GCA_024741255.1 Exechia fusca
ACCGTTTACGTTCTGTAGTCATTCAAAGTAGGAAAAATCGAGAAATAGGGTCGTTTTAGACCCCAACGGCGGATGAGAGTTAAACTGCGTACCTGCCATTCGGGCACCGAAGACGATGCGCGCGCCAAAATGTGCCAGTTACTAATCCACAAAACAAATTTCGGAAACAGAAAACTTAGGAAGCTGAAGATTCCTGATTCCCTAAAGATATGTAAACAATGTTGAAACATGGCGTGTAATCGATTGATTGGAGAGCTTTTTGCGTAGAGGGTGCCGCAAAAACACAAAAACTCGCAATCGACAAAATCTTTATAATCTATTAATTGGACTATGAATTGTGGTCCCATCTACGTTTTTATCCGTATTCAGCGCTCAGTGACTATTATTAGTTTCTAAATTCAAAATGATGTCTCCGGTGATAAAAATAATCATTACAAATCGCGAAATAAGAGCATTTTGCAAGGGTTGCGACAAACCCGTTCCGAAGGTGAGCGACCACATTCAGGATCGCCTTGAATAAGATTATGTAGACGACACACAAAATGTCTCATCAAAAAGTTTGTGTTTTCATTATTTTTCCCGGGACTTGATAAACCATGTAGTATATCGGCTATCTTATACGCAGCCTGAACATAGCAGTGAATTTGCAAATGATTACACATCAGCCACGCGCGAGGCGCTAAGCTGTTATTTGTTATTGCGTGGGAGTATGTGAGTGCGTGTGTGTGTGTGTGTGTGTCTGTGTCTGTGTGTGCGCGTCCATCGATCGATCTAATGCGCACGCGTGCCCGCCTGACGTACGGGGTCTCAATGGGATTTGATTCTCGGGTGGAACTTTGCGTTCAAACCACATGGCTGATTTCCAATCCACTATCGCTTGAATGGGATGCGGTCCGAAAAATAGATTCAATGTCAGACTCTATGCGATGTTTGGCTATGGAGCGTATAGTAGCGAGTGAACGAAAATATAAACATTATTCTAAGCTACAAGTCTAATTGCGTCGTTGAGTTCGATTCCAAATCACCGAATATATGATCGGAGCGGCGGGTATGTGTGTAAAGTACCCTTCGGATTGATGGAAGTGCGATCGTTCGACTGCCGGCGTTTTGCATCAACACAAACACTGCGCAGTAGGTGTATGAACACTTTGAACACAAATAACATCATCGCGGATGACCTTACTCAATTCGAATATAGTTCGAGCTGCGACCGCAGCTGATTACGAAATCTAGACATGAATTCGTGGAACAGCATTTATTGTTAATTTCTGGAATTATGCCGATTACACGTTGATTCCTATTGCGTTTCTTTCTACATAGGTGATCGTAATGCTGAATTAATCTTCATGATTGCACTTCACACCAGTAAATACTTGGGAATTAGGAATATTGACAATTGACATCAACAAAAAATCGATACTCGATTAGATGCACGTTTCACTATTACGTGCTTCTGAATTTCTTCTGATAAGGGTGAAGAAATATTAAATCGGCTGACAGAACTAAAAATATGAATTTTTGTTAAATCTAGATGTGAATAAATCAAATGAGTACGATTTTAATAAAGTTGATTTTTTCGATGGTTAAAGGAGTTGAGAAATAAAATCAAAGTTTTAAACCCCATTCAAATTGAGTCAATGTTGAAAATGTAACTGTATAAAAACTATAAACGCTAAAAATTCATGAATATTATTAAATCTCTAGCAAATCCTTCTCCCGAACAATACCAATCTGAACGCTCACCCTTTTTTCTCATGTCTCTTTTCCATATTATTTAATGTCGTAAAATAACATTCGGAAATCCGCAATAACATCATTCCAGCTCCGACCGGTCAGCCAGCCGCCGCCATCGATTCTCGCCTACCAACTATTAAAAATACACAAACACCATGCCCATCGTGACATCCGCAGCGCCCACTTAACGTCGGTCGTTCGAGCCGTTGCCGCGCTTGCCCGAGAACAGATGCTTGGGCATCTTGTTGCCGATGAATCGATCGGCCTCGCCCTTCAGGCACATCTTCTTCACCTTCTTGGCGATCGCCTGGCGACCCATGATGTGCAGCTTCTTCTTCATCTGCGAGTGGAACGGAAAACGAATGGAAAACGGATTAGAACTCAACCAAACAACAGTCAAATGAATCTTTCAACTCACCATCACATCCCGGACGCCCTGCTGGTCGCGCGGCAACGCCCGCTTCAGCGGCAGTCCGGTGCTCTTGACGATCGCCGAGTCCTCGTGGTCCTTCAGCTTCTTCGCGCCCACCGACATGGCGCTGCGCTGCGTGCTGACCACGTTCTTCGTGAAGTTCGCCTGCTCGGTGCCCGACATATCGACGCCCAGCTTCTCCATCGTGTCGCGCAGCTTGCTGACGCTGCGGTCCTTGACGCGCGGCTGCTTGTGGCGCGGAATCGTCGACTTGTTCTTCTTGTTCTCCAGCCGCCGGTCGTCGCGCAGAATGAAGCGCTTCTCGCGGATCTGCTTGGCCATCTCGCGGATCTCCAGCAGCGTCTGGTCCATCGTCATATCCGGCGGCGCATACAGACCCGCCTCCTCGCGCAGACCCTCCTCGCGCTCCAGCTCCTCCAGCTTCTCGAAGATATCGGCATCGATGTAGTCCGCAATGTTGCGGCCCTGCCAGAACTCCGGAATGTCGTCCCAGCGCTCCTCCTCGTCGATCTCGGCGTAGTTCTTCTTCAGATCGAGCACGTACTCGTCGCCCTGCTCCTCCATCAGGTCCTTCTCCAGCTTGCGCTGCTTCTTGTCGGCCGCCAGCAGCTTGCGCTCCGCCACGCCCTCCGGAATGAAGGCCGGACGCTCGACGGTGTCGCGCTGATTGGGCATCGCCACGTGCAGCCGGTTGAGGATGCCGTCCACCTTCTTGGTGCGCATCTTCTGGTCGACGCGGTAGCCGAGCAGACGCTCGCACGCCTCCGTCTTCACCTCCGCCACGCCGGCCTCGGTCAGCGTGGACATCTGCAGCAGCGGAATGTTGGCGTCGTTCTCCAGACGCGCGACCACGGCCCGACGCTCCGCGTCCAGCGAGTCGATCTCGACGATGTCCACCTTGTTGGCGACGACGATCAGCGGCTTGTTGGCGAACAGCGGCTTGATGCTCTCGAACAGCTTCACCTGCTCGTCCAGCGAGTGGCCGCACTGCTCGGACACGTCCATCACGTACAGCACGCAGGCGCGCAAATGCGCCAGAGCGGTGATGGCCTGCATCTCGATGACGTTGCGCTCCTCGAGCGGATGGTCGAGGATGCCGGGCGTGTCGATGACCTGCCAGCGCAGGTACTTGTAGTCGGTGTGGCCGACGTACAGCGACTTGGTGGTGAAGGCGTACGGCTGCACCTCGACCTCGGCGCGCGTGATCTTGTTGATGAACGAGGACTTGCCGACGTTGGGGAAGCCGCAGATGATGATGGTGCGCGTGTACGGATCGATGGAGGGCAGACGGGACAGATGCTGGCGCACCTGCTCGAGGTACGTCAGATTGGAGCCCTGGCGCTTGAGGATGGTGGCCATGCGACCGAGGGAGGCCTTCTTCAGCTGCTTGCAGCGGTACAGGGAGTCTCCGTACTTGAGCAGGCGCACGTAGTCCTTGGCGACGCTGTGATGAATGGTTAGAATGTACGGAGACGTTAGCAAATAATGGGTAAATGTTGAATTCGGAGCACAAATTGCACACTCACGTATCGATCAAATGGCGAGCTGTGTTCAGCTGACCGAGAGCCAGCTTGTAATGGTCCTTGTCGTACAGCACGTTCATCAGATCGGCGTAGAATGGATGGACGTCGTCCAGCTTGGGGAAGTCCTGGATGATCTGGGACAGACGGTCGTGGAAGTTCTGCTGCGTGTACTTGACTTTGCGCGTGTAGAAGGCGCGAATGCGGGAGATCTTGTAGCCCTTGTGCACGACGGTGGGCGTCTTGCGCTGTGTCTTCGACAACATGATGTCGATGAAGTCCTGCGAGGCACATGGCCGGTGAGAATGGTAAACAACTTGTTAGCATGTTTGTGTACAGTGCGCACGGACCGCGCGCGCGCATTTCGAGGTTATGTTGTGATGCGAAGCGGTGACGCGCATTTGGTCGGCTCCTGCGTCGACCTCCGGCAATGTTGGGGGCACTTACCTTCGCCGGCGGCACCACCATGATCTTCTTGAAGTTGTACAAACTCATCTTGGCGGCTTTTTTGTGTATCGGCTACACAGGAACGGGATTTCGGAGGAGCGCGACGCAGCCAATGTTCACCACGAGGTGAAGGCTGGTTCGGAAAGAATTGCGCACCAGAATAACAAGACCAAACACGAACACGATGAACACAAAAACATCGACAAGCGAGCACGAGCACATGCGAGCCGGGCTGTCAAGTGGTGACAGCCGAATCAATTGACTAAGGTTACTTCGTGCATGTGGCTATGGCTATCGATGAGTTCATTGTGCATTTGGTAGGTTTTAGAGCGCGCAATTGCAACGGCCGTTGTTCGAAACATAACTAAACTCAACTTAACTTTCTCTAGAACCTCTTCGAAGATAAATTCAATTGATATTATATTTTCTTCGCTTAGTTCAACATAATTCAACATAATTGTCATTCTTGCGTTTCCATTTGGATATTTTCCACTAGTCAGTTAAATCCATGCTCAACCCTCTTAACATTTTTTCCGAGAAAAAGAAGTGTGCTTTGTGTCACAATAGATAACTTGCAATAACCAAAAACATTATTCCATATACAAATTTCAGCTAAATACATTCCGCTGAAAAATTCGAAAATGATGTGTGTTGATTTAAAAAAAGGACCGACAACAAGTTTAAAAAAAGGGACCATGTTTACATCCAGGAGACAACATTTTATTTCGTATGGAAGACAAACAAATTCTCACTGAATAGCCCAGTTCGAACACTTTGACTTTGTTTCAAGATATTTTTCTATGCTAGTTGACAAATACCCCAACACAAAAGTAATTTGTATATCTCATTTTGACAGTTTTTAATATTTTATTTATATTGTTGAAAATCCGAAAATAATTATTTAAACTTTATTTGTCCTTATATTTGTCTCTCCAAGGGCCACCGTAGGCAGACCACTGAAAATCTCAAAACAGATGTGTGTTGGAATAAAAAAAAACAACTGATCAAACATAAAAAAAATATGTTTACAACCAGGTATCAACATTCTATTTTGTTTGCAAAATGTTTTTTTCAAGAGATTTGTTTTTCTTATGGTAGCTTACAAACACTCCAACACAAAATCCTAAAATAATTTATTTTCACTTTTCCATAAATTTGATTTTCAAACGGCCTCCGTAGGCAGTCCGAACTCACTACGTTAAAACATTTAATTGCATATTGTTGGGGCTTCTATCAGAAAAAAAAATATTGAGAACAAGTCAAGGTGTTCGAACTGGAAACCTTCAAGTGAGGTCCGCCTACAGGCTGACTGTGCACTCGAGGGTTAAATGGCGAAATTTCGAACATGTTCAGCTCTTTATTCAGTTTGATGAATTTGTAGAAAGATAAATTACCATTCCCACGCATGTCTCATTCTTAAAATCGATGCACAATAACATCATCGCACGAGCACTACAAATTCAAATGACCGATTGATTCCAAAATATAAAAAATATCAACAAATGCTTCAACCTCTTTTATATTATCATTTTATTTAAAATGTAATCGATCTCGCGCTTTCGTTTCGATGCTCTATTACAGGTATATCAAATTTGTAAATGTTAAGAACATCCTCAGCTTACTACACCATTCAAAATGTACGCCCGATCGCCTGAGTCCGGCTCCGGTTGCTGTGTGGGTGTGTGTGCGCGCTCTTGCGTTGGGGCAAGGCTCCAGAAACCCATTCGCACAATTCGTTAACTTATTAGTGTGAATCAATGTGCGACTTGGCCACTGGCCAGTGGCCGCCATTGTGTGGGTGCGATGTGCTCGGCTGTGAAATGGGTCTGTGAAGCAATGCCGACGAAGTCGCTGAACAATTGAATCGACGAGAGTACAGCAGGTGGCGAACGCTTGCGCGTGATGTGCTTGTATGAGGAATTACGACTATCATGTAATGTATTAATATCGCTCTACTCGCTATAGATTCGTACAGATAATGATTAGAAGTAATACGGATGAGTGTGTCTGTGTGTGTGTGTGTGTGTGTGTTCGTGTGTAGTATGATTGTCTGTATAGTTGATAAGGAATGTTGGGAAATGAGTCCATAAATCAATGGCAATTCTCACAATGCTGAGAGAACAGCCCACCTGATTATGATGAGGAGAGTGTCAGTATTAGGCAGTTCACACGCACAATTTATCAGACTGGGTTCGCATGTTCCATTGTGCGTGCTCGTGAGTGTATAATGTGTATGTGTGCAGTGTGCAGTTTGAAGACTAGAGACTTAGCGATCGATAAGTAAGTAATATAGTGCGTTGGTTTTGGCGATTCATGCTTATATGCTAAAGTTGTCGGCGCGCCAAACAGTCGACTCTGCGTCTGTCGTGCAAGAGGTTATTGTCGCAGTCGAAATGTGGCACGCCGCCCGGCCGGACCGGGGCCGGCCACCGCCGCCGCCGCGCCCACTTTACACCACTCTTATTTCGTTCGTTCGTTCGTTCATCCGTACACCACCCGAAGTCAAGTGGCCGGCTGCAGAATGAGACCCGCGCTTGCACTTGCACTGCTTAACTGCTGTGCGAGAACGCCGTATTCGTGTACGGTCCGCTGTAGATGGAGCTGCCCGAATGCGACACGGTCTTGCGACGGCGGCGCGCCATGATGCAGAGGACTGCCAGCACGACGGCGACCATCAGAATGAGGCCGGCAATGGCGATGACTATGGCGAACGTGTGCTGCGACACGCACAGGGCGTCATCGGGCGACTGGCAATTGGGATGGGATGGGCGAGACGTGTTAGTTTGATTGGATTTAGTTAATCGTTTCTCGTTGAACGAAATGAAGGAGATAGACATGTTACTTCAGGTGTACAACCTCACGCATACCGTTTTTTATCCAACATATTTCTTATTCAAAATACTGGCCATTGGTAACTACTACTTTTGATTTAAACGGGTCATCTTTTGAGGCGATCCCTGAAAGAGTACTATTTGTTGTTCTCCATAAAAACGAACGTGCTTGATAGAGAGGCCGTTTGCCATCGATCGGAAAGAATAGTAATCATATGGAGCTAGGTCCGGAGAGTATAGCGGAAGGTTAGGATGTCCCATATTCGCGTTCCCAAGTAGTACCATTCTTGCGACAAGTTGTCGAGCGTTGTCATACTTCAAAATTACTCTATCGTGTCTTTTATTTAATTGTGGCCTCTTTTCTTTTAGTGATCTACTCAAACGAATCAATTGCGTTCGGTATCGATCTCCTGTGTTGATTTCACCTAGCCTCCGAAGTTGTTTATTCACCATACATAACTGGTCCCACCAAAAGACCAAAAGGCCTAAGACTCCGGAATCACCATTCTGAAGCGATCTTCATCATCAAAAACATCCTCGTCGTAAGTATTTGAGCGCATTCTATGAGCCATGAGCCTCAGCATCTCTGGTCTTTGATATAAAGATTAAAACATGCAAATTCTTCTCGAAGACGAACACGAACACATGTTCAATCGAGAATAAGTTCGTGCTGCAAACTGATATGGACTTATGTTTCATTTGCCGATTTTAATAAAATTGTATCAAACGGCGAGCGCAAGTTTGTACACCTGTTGTGATTGGATTTGTATCGGATTTACCTTCTCCGCGAACACGGAATCGTCGCCATCGATGATCTCGGCGTCGCCGTTCACGTACAGGCCGGAGTACACCTCGATGGTGGCCGGATGCCCGTCGTCCGTCTCGTCGGCGCCGGCGTCGCGCTTCGGTCGATTGGCACCGCAGCTCGGAGCCTGAGGGACGATAATTAATTATTGTTATGAGCCTTCCAATGCTAGGCGAACAATCCGTTCAACACCGACCTTCTGGCATGCCGGATCGGCGAGCGCGCACAGCTGCACATTGCACGAGTAGTACACGGACGCGGTGTACGGGAACTTGTGCGCCGGAAAGGAGACGGTGGCCAGACGGCGATCGGTGCTGTAGTCGAACTGGCCCATGATTTCGCCGTCCAGCGGGCATCTGATTGAAGGGATAAACGAACGAACAATTAGCTAAGACACCAGCTACAAACCAAACAAGAAGTTGCTACTTTGTAGGCTCCATAGTTGAAGTCTGTCGATTCTCACAATGGCGATTACATTTTCTAGATTCCGAGCTGCGAGCTATTTGGTTGATTTGTTCTCTAAGCTCTTAGACAACCTCTGTTTGGTATTCTAGTGATTAATCAATAAACTACTATGATTTTATTGCAGTTGTTTAACAAAAAATACGTTTGAACGAATTTAATCCCGTCCCCGATTCAGTTGAATGCAAAAAACCCACGATTTCACAATCTCCAAAAAAACCTACCCCTGATTGTTCACCAGCGTCTGCTCGCCCCATCCCAGTCCATCGCGCACCACACAATCGGTCACATGCAAACCGTACACGCTCTGCGCATCAATCGACACCTGCAGCTTCAGCGGATCGCCAATCTTCACGTTCTCCGCCACATTATCCCCAGCAAAGATCTTCATGTGACACCCGGGCATCGGCACATCGACGACGACGTCCTGCTCGTCCAGCTGCTCCAGTTCGTTGCTGGCGCCGCCGTCCAGCGATCGGCCGTACGCTCGTCGATCGCCCGCCGCCGGCCGCTCGTCGCTGGTCAGCGCCAGCGGCCGCTGCTGGTCGATGCCCGCTTTGTGGATGACGGTGGAGGCGGCATTGCGGCTCTTGTAGCGACAGCGCACGTGGAAACTGCGGCCCTGATCGGTGACCAGCTTCAGATGCGGCTGCAGGACGATCGTGTTGAAGAACTCGATGCTGCCGTCATCCTGTGTGGGCGGTGGTCGGTGAGTAAACGTCGAAGAAACGTTAATGATCGTGCGAGGCGGTGCGAGATTATGCGAACGGTAGATTTTGCTTCCGCGTGGTTTTCTTTCTGCTGCAGACACAATGCATGTCACAACATTCCGCCGCAGAGAGACACGCAAATCCCTGGGTTATTAAACTTGAATTTGTGCGCTACAAAAAAACAAAGACACGCGGCGCCAGGCGGATTCAACAACTATTCACACATGTCGCCAGTGGTGACGACATGCTGGCGGCATGACGACACTGATGGATTGTGCACCCACTCACAAATATCACATCATTATTTATATTCTGTGCGCATTAGCATGCTATAGTAGTCAGAGTCAGAGAGTCACAATCGCCCGATTGAACTTGTGGAAAAAATGTATACCAAGAATAGCAAACGAAATGATAGCGTGCGACACAGTCAAGGTGTTTGTAGTTTATGTTGTCAGAGCGTGGGTACAAAAGCGGGCTGATTGTGCCGCGCCGCCGAACGTTTTGGTAATGAAATTACGCTGTGCGGCATCCAAGTGCACACTTTTTGTCGTCAGCATGTGCGAATCGAGCGGAGTTTTTTTGTGGGCATGATTACCGCGAGTACGAGTAGTTGGAGCGAAGAGACGATGATTAATTGCTGGTGTTCCTCTAGCCGAAAGTAATAAAGTCATAACGGCTCGTCGTGCGATGCACACGGCATTGGGCGTGAAATTCCAGTGGCCCACTTCCACACAGAGCAGATAAAGCACAGAACGTTGATGGTTATTATTTAGGCGTAACGTCTAACCTACTTCTCATAAAAATCTGTGTCTGTGGTGCGGAATGGATCATATATGCGCACCGATCGCCGGGAATCGTATCCACATAATGCTCACATTATGCATTCATTGTGCACACACACACGAACACTTTACCAGGCCACAGGCACACACTGGTACACATACTCGCTGTTTTGCACCGATCTATTATACATGCACGGAGCACGGTTAATTCCCGCGTTCGTTCTGTTTATATTTGGCCTAACGGCCGCCGCGCACACACTCACAACACACATACACATCCATCAGACCGGCGACGCCGACCAACGGTTTTCTGCGCCAGCGTGCACGAGTTTGGAGTGTGAGTGCGTGTCCATATAACACCGCAGCACTTAAACACACTTGCGCGCACACACACGTACAACACAATTATGCCACTGCTGCTGCTGCGGCTGCTGGTCTACCAAATACAACGCGCATGCGCGCATTGCATAAAAGGCTGGCCGCGCGTCTGGAGCATAGTAAGTGCTTCGCACGCTCTCACGCGTGTACGACGGTGATTCTAAGACAATTCTGACGAGATGCTGCTGCCGGAACGGTGCACGGCGTCGCGAGCTTGCGCATCGAACTACATACTACACTATGACTATAAGGTAATGGACGAACGTGCACGCTCTTCGGGCTCCGCCGAGAATGCTGCACAACGCCGAATGCGCGTGCACACGCGGTTAGCGCACATTACAGCCGCACAATAGATCACAATCTGGAGCTTGAAATCGCAGTAATCGCGTGTGTCGATCGATGAATCGAAACATATTTTGACCACCTTTGCGTGCCGGGCGCGCGTCGGGACGTCAGAATCCATTAAACACAAATAGAATTAAAACCGAATTGTACGACGTCATTGTCGGGCGCGCGCGTCCGGGAATCGAAGCGGCGCGCGCGCTCGCGTTGCACAGGAAGTGCTGTTTGGGTGCGACGTCGTCGTCGTCGTCGTGATCGTGCTGCTCGTCTTCGTCGTCGTCTTCGTGCATGGAGTCTATAATCACCGATTGAGGTGTTCGTGCGGCGCGTACGTAATGAGCGTGTCGAATGCGCGCGCTCGTCTTCACGCCCGTCGTGATGTGTATGTGTGTGTGTGTGTCAACCACGCCTAGAACCCCCGAATATTATGATGAACAAACACGGGCGAGCGCATAGAATCAAACAACCAACAATGGAAACGATTAATTCGTTAAATTCTCATTAACACCCAGCAGCACGAAACAGTGCATGCTCGATAAAATCGCATAATTCGCCACCACACACACATACACACCGCGTGATTGCATAATATGAAAATTGCATAATCACCACGCATCTCCAGTCGAAAAAAGTATATGAACAATCAACCGCGTGTTCTACGGTCTGGGGCACAGGTTTAATTTGAATATGCTTTTGGTCATATTACGCGCTCACGCGCACGCTGACCAACGCTTGGCGCGTGGTGCGCATCTTTCAAGGCTACGCGCGCCAAACACGAAGACGCACATGGGGCTCACACATCAGGTGTATGTGTGTGTATGCGTACTTGGTGTACCTGTGCGCAGATACATCTGTACGGGGTTTTTCGGCGTGTGCGCGTGTGACGCATACTCGGCAACACCCGCAACGCAACCACTCCAAAATTGAAAACAATTCATTGCGTGCGTACTTGCGCTCGCGTCGTTCGCACGACATGACTACCTTCACCTACTTGAATGTCTCCGATATTCGAGCGATATATCAATATATTGTGCGCGAATATGTGTCTGTGTCTGCGGCTGCGGTTGAGACTTATTTCGCACAGGCACAGACGCGAAGCGCCCCAAGCAATATGCGAACACGCGCACTGCGGTTGATCATTTCGGGGCGTTGTGCGCAAAAACGACGTAATACTAGCGCCTGAGCGCTGAGTAAAACGACATCGAGTCGACGGCACCATATGCGGCTGCACGACCCTGGGTGTGTATGTTGTATATGTTGTGCGCGCTCGCGCGCGGAATGGCGTCTTGTGATCGATTGGGCGCGAGCGAAACCGCCCGATTTTGTCGCTGGCAAGCCGCACATATGCTCGATTGTAATCGATTTGCTTGATGTCAGATCGGCACAAGTATAATACCATCCCCGCGTTGCCGTGGTTGATTTCACTTTTCGACATCGTCGCCATCGTCGCTCTTTCGCTCGTCTGATAAATGGGAATTCGCGACGCGCAAATTGGCGTCGGTGGTCGTGCTGCGGTGGTGGTGTCATTGCGATCTATGTGCATTGCACACACACACACATCGAGAGATTGCATAACATCGTGTCAGGCATGTGTAAATTGCAGCCACATCGGACGGGTATGCAAATGTATACATGGCCTGCAGTATGCGGGTATATGGCGCTCACATTATTGAATGCACATAATAATGTCCATTATAATAATAGCAATCGATTATATCATATGCATGGATAGAGCAAAATATTATATTCTCAAACCTAACGTGGTGCTAGGGCATTAAAAGGCGCGTGCGCGCTGCACGATGCACGGCATAATTCAAACATGATCGCACGCTAGTGGAGTGTGTAATGTGTGCGTACGCGTACACGATCGAAATGACCGACACTTCCTGATTGGTCACACACATGCAACATGCAAGCTCAAGCTCACACTACTATTGCATGCATGCATGATGCATAATGTTGCTGTGAGCATACTGCAAGTCAACGACGTCTTCACGTGCGCTCACGAAACCGGTATGCCGGTGCCCGGCGAGTATATAATGTGACTAACACGTCGTTCAGCATCAACGCGTTGCCCCCTGCATAGTGAGAAGCAACGACGACAATCTATTGCGCCAAATCGAGCCGGTCGAGCCGAATGGCCGCCAGAGGATGCGCCCCATCAGCGATCTATCTAATGTCGATGTTTATGCGGTGCGCTGCATGCTAATGAATGCACATGCGCATTAGAGGAAATGATATGAGATGTGCATCATAACAAAATTCAAACCCACTTGGGTTTGTATGTAATACAGTTATTACACCCTTTTCCACGGGCGCGAATAAAATGTAAGCATGAATGTTATGTGCGCATTTGTGCATATGATGACGATAATTACAACAAAGGCCAAATGATCCGTCTTGAGCGTGTGAGCACTGAGCACGTCTCGGCCAACGTGTAGGCCCACTTTTCACACTACGCCGACACTCGCCAGCATGGTGCCGTCGAACGCACTGATGCGTACCAAACCACCATCTGCACACATGGGTACAAACGATATACTCGACCGCACACGGCAAACACCGGCTTTGCAATCATCGCACTCACAAACATGTACACACGCACGCACACACACATTCATGGACCACACGACAAACGAGCATCGCAGCACATATCGGTTTGTTTACATTTTTTGCGCGTGAAATGGTCTTCGACCACACATACACACACACATCACAGCACCACGTGCTCGTACGCCTATTTCGCAGACCCACAATTGCACACACTTTCGATTTGCGGTTGGGCCGGTGCATGTTGTTCGTTGCGGTCGGAACATTCTTGGTCGATACATATGGTCTATTTTCGATCGGATGGTATGTATCTCGCCTAATTAGCCATCATTCGTTACAAAATTCTTGAGCACGCGCGAGGATTGGCACACTGGCGAATCAGTTATTGGCATTTAGACGTGTGCTTTCAACACTTGCGTTCGCCCGCATTCTTGGTGGTAACGATCAATCAATTATGTACAGTAAAGCAATGACACTTGGGTTGAGCGCGGTTAAGCGTATGCATTGCGACTGTACGATCGAGTGCTGATTTCTTCGCGTACGTTCTGACCTATTGATCTCGCTCAGGGCCTGCTGACTATACCACACGGACCACTCCACCAACGTGCGCGGCTGAAACCTTGCACGAAGTTAGGCACGATCGAGCACGTGCGCCAAGAGCCGAGCGTTGACGTAACCTCGAGTATACAGAAACACACTGCTACACTCAACTCCACCATTCCCCCGCGTACGAAATGTTTCGCACGCGATGCTGGCGCGTTTCACTTTTCACCGAAAACATTGTTCCTTTTTTCTCGTTGTGAGGAAGGCCAGTCGTGATTGGGTCTCTCATCTTCGTCTCGAACTCGACTCGACGCGCTCGCCGAGTTTACGCAACGACCGCTTCGGAGCGCACCCGCAAGCGATGTACACGCCGAAATTGTTTGACCAGTCGCAATTCAATTACACACGAACATTCGGCAACAGCAGCCGCAAGATCAGGCGGAAAGGTGAATCGGTCGTCGACGACGGGCCACTTACTTTGGACTAGCCCGTGCGCTCGGTGCGACTGCTGCTACTCTATTAAGTGCGCTGATCACTTATCGTCGTGCGTCGCGGGTAACCCATATGCACGATCCCAGTGCACGCGCAGAGATGACCACACATCGAATAGTGTGTGTGTGCTCCGGCTTGCCTTTCATTTTTGTTTCACAAAGCGGCTGCGCGATCACATTCAACACGGTGAGTATTCTCAGCGAGTACAGGATGGTGCGAACGCGAATTGGAATTAAATGCACTGCATTTTATGGATTGTTACATCTTGTGAATAGCTCTGACAAAGCCCAAGCGAGCATCCATTGAATAATGCACCAACACTCCGGAGCCCAAGTGTGCTCGAGACTTGAGTGTGTGTGTGTGTCTGTGTCTGTGTGTATGCGAATTCGCGAACACGCGCTAACTATGTGTGCACACGGATTCGCACTAAATTGGGTGGGCGTGGTGGCGTGTGTGTGTACAGCCACAACAGGCCACGTCGACGGTGGCTGCTGCGTCGACGGCGGGCAGAAAAAAACTAGTTGTGCAACATGTGAGCATGCTGGCTTTGGCTATGACTCTGGTATAAACGGTGAGTGTGATGTGTGAATGGTGCAGAGTCAGTTCGTGGTGTCTGCTAGTCTCTCACAATGCTATAGTTCACTTTGGCCGAAGTGAATGGCATAAATTCGCTGCGATTAGCACACAACACTGACAACCTTGAGGTCGAAATCATAGATTCGACTGACTGACAGGAGGCAAACTTAGCAATCCGGTTCACATGTTTTGTTTTAATCCTAAGCCATATTTTGCAACATACAGAGAATTACTCATTAGCATCTCTTGCATCCGGACAGCATGCACTTTAAAGGCTAAGAAGATATACTATCGGGCGTAATTCACAAAGTTTATAGCATAGTTCATTAAGATGAAAACGCCTAGCGAAAATGCGCATATACGTATACGTATTGCAACTGGTTTTAACGGTGTGCTCATCACAACACGAAACCAACGACCATCGCGGTGCGCTTCGGACGCACTAATGGCGATCTTGTGTTGTGTCCGCGTTCGTGTCCAAACGCTGATGCTCGTTGATATTTCGGTTGACATTTGTCAGGTCCACCGCACACAATCGCACGATTAACGTATCAGACGCGCACATTAACACGTCTATGCAACACATCTGACCGAACGCACGCATGCGACAAACAAGCACTGAACAAACTACCCACAGTACGTTGTAATTTTCAAAGGCCAAAAAACTCGGCGTCCGCACTCGACCTTGCGACTCTCTGGAATTAATCCACATCGCATCGCATCACTCGTCGTCACATCGGGCAATTTATATAATGAAGAGCTAAAGTCCGCACACGCAGCAATAACAATTCTTTATACGCACAGAATCTGAGCGCCCCACCAATCACGTCGAATCGAGAAATGAATCAGTCAAACCGCCGTGTGGGCGACTCCGCCAAGACTGTTAAGTTGTATCTACGCATTCGCACAAACCACAAGTCGACGCTGCCCACGCCAAACGACTAGCTGGCAGAAACAACATGCAGAAAAACCCAGTCACATCGAGTCTTACACACACATACACGCCAATTTATGATCGACGCGCGAGTAAACACCGAGATTACGTAAATTATATATATGGTATCGGAAACCCACGCACGAGCACGAGCCGCCGTTTCGGCACCAAACTCTATCAATGCGCGCGCATATTCTACTGGAGATGTACAGAATCGCGAATACCTTGCCACACACACACACACACACACACACACAAACTCCGCCAACTCATTCATCGTGATTCGTCTGCGATTGTGTGTTCGTTTGCGTTAAATAATACCGCGTCATGTAAGTATGTAAATCACAGATCACTCCTCCTACGATCGCGTCGAATTCGCGCTTACCGTTTCCTGTGGCATCGTGTTGCAGCTCCGCAGCGGCAGCTTGTACTTGAGCGGTCCGTCGTGACCTCTGCGCAATGTTGAACGGGTAGATAAAATGGTTATTCGTCCGCGGATGTAACTATGCGCACGCGCATTTGACAAAACAATGATCAATTAGCGTGCACTGTGTGTGTGTGTGTGCACTTTGCTTACCGGTACTCGGTCAGGCACGACGAGTTCTTGGACAGGCCCTTCGGGTACACCATGCCGCTGAACATGCCGTCGTCATGGCTGGGCGGTGCGTCCTTGATCGTGATCAGCATCGATCCGGAGCGGCACTGTATTCGCACCGTTGGCTCGGTGAACGAGGTGGTCGACTGTGCGGCTGGGGCTGTTGATCGATAGAAACATACACGCACATATACAATCAATGTCATTGTTTGTTTGGTTGTCGTCTGGATGTTGTCTCATGGGGTCCAATGACATTGTCGTCAGGTGTCCGTTGACTGAGATTTATTCCGTGCTTGGGGTCATGCACCATCGCGATCGTGAGTAATGTTTGATCGCGCATCGAACAACAAACAAACAGTGTATACAAATAATAAGATTACTACTACTACTTCACTACCAGTCTGTCTCTCTGTTTACCCACTGAATACCTCTTCAATGTCATCGAATGCATGATGAGACGTGCGTGGTCGTCAAACCTCACACAAGCGCGCGCACACACAAACAGTGTGTGGCTAGCCTTCAGCATCAATTACACTCGATACCCGATACGACCACACACAAATACACGACGCGCGATGCCTCTTCGCATTCTTGTGCGGCTGTTGTGTATGTCTTGGGTTGATAATATGCAAATCGAATTCTCTGTGAGCTTCGCGGCACAGAGGCGAGTATGCATTCGAATTTCTGCAACCGCGCGTCATCGATGCGCTGCGCATGAAGATGATGAGTGTAGTAGAACCTGAATTCTGCCGTCTGCTGGCGAGCAAAACGAACTGCACTCTGCAGCGCACAATATCCATTCTGAGAGATGCGAATTCCGCGCTCACAGGTCGCCGGGGACTACGACGCATAATGTGCCCGCTGGCACCTGGGACGAGCGTCCGCCGCGGTCGATGTACTACGGCGGAGCACCGACCGTACAGCGAATGATTTATTGCATCGAAGGAAATGGATTATTTATGCAGATGATACATGCCATGGGCTGCGATTACTGCGATTATTTGTTTGAATCTAACACCTGGACTGCTAGCGACGAGTGACAGCGACGACCACCGCACGTTCGCCGTGAGCGGCGAGCGCGGCGCGAACGAGTGAAACAAATAATAAAATATTGTATTGTCGTCGTGTGCCCGGGCCCGAGCTGAAGGGAAGTCGAATGCGCTGTGTTAGGGTTCTGCACGCTTTGCAAGTCCATTGACCTGCGGTGCTGGTGCTGGTGGTGAGCGCGAACGATTCGTGCCGTTGCCAATTGTCTTTGTACGGGTCGCGAGCAGGCGTCGAGGCATCGCGAGTTCGCGAGCCAAGCGGCTGTATGCGAGAATCGTTGCGTCTGTGAAAATACAGAATCGTGCCCGTCCGGAGAGCGGAGGGCAACGTTCCCGCATTCTGTGCAGTTGATGCGCACGCATGTGCACAGTGCAATGACGTCAATGCGAACAGAGACAAAGGCAGTTATTTTTGTTGAGTTGAGACCATATTATCGGTTGGTCTTCTTCTTTGCTCTGTATAGTGATCATTTGACTATTCTGTTCGCATGGCAACATTTGTATTCAAATGGTTTGAAAAGCGAATTTCGACGATTTCGCGATGATTCACATCGTGGTCTTTGGTGATGTCAGCGTCGCATCCGGTACGTCAAAATAAACGACTACCAACATGGCGCACAGCTGACACGCCAACACGTCTTGACGTTGTGGTGTCTGGCGTCCGTCTTCATCCGCATAAGACAGACTAAACATTATACATTCTTGTTGAGACGCACAAAACACAGCTTGTGGCTAGACGTCGCCGTCGCGTGGTCAGCAGACGAGAACGCGTGCAATAATTATTATGCTCATAATGGTATTTTGTTTTTCAGCATGTTCGCTCGCAGACAAAGTCCGACCACCAGACATTGAAAGTGAAGCAAGGTAGAATCGTGTATTCGGGATCACGTGTATAAACGATCCGGCCGGTGAGGTGAGTTTGCATTTCTTTGTATTAAGAACCATAATTACTAGTTGCTACTGGTTTTTAGAGGTTCTTACGTTGTGCATCTTTTCGTATAGGCAGGTTCGCGCTGTATGTGAACGCTGTGAATGTCTGAAAAAAGAAGAAAAAATAATCAGATTAGATAATTGTTTATCGTTCAAGGCTTTCTAATGTCTTATGGTAAAGTATACAACCCTGATCAACGTCACCAATTCCTACGCTAAAATTCGGCTTCCTATGTGCAAAATGAAATATCCGTATATAAGACTTAATATAAGCATCACGAAAGCGCAAACATGCCAACATCATCACGATGCCATCGATGTGAACGATCGAATCATTGGTGCGCTAACCGCAACAACCTTGCATAAATTGTTGTCGTATATAAATAACTCACAGTGAAAGGTGAAGATCTGAACATGTTTTCAAAATATTTTTTTCAATGTACGTTTTTATGGGGTCGACAATAAACAGTCTGCAGAATTGCTGAACGCTGAACAAGTTCCGAAAGAACAATGAACTATGCAACGGTTCATAAACACTTTGAGTGTAACAAGTTGAATGCACGTGATACAAAAAACAGCAACTCTTCAATGCGGTGTGTGAATATTACATCATCGATAAATACCTGTGACAAGGTGTAGAAATTAGTATTCCAAGCATACGATACGAACATAAACTGTGCACTCTAACACCGCTAGCATACAGTCACGTATAGCCGCATTGTGTGTATAATAATAAAATTGTTACTCGATACTGTGCGCCCAGTCGATGTTGACGTAGTCTCGGTGGTATATATGTAAATTACGTTCATTGTATGGTGTAAACTCTGACACATTCAGACAGCCGCCGCGATTGAAGACATGAACATCACGAGCACACGCGGTGTAAGGCGATCGTGTGCTCGCACTCTGCCGATACGACGACCACTCTGCCGAGGCACGACTAAAGCCAGTGTCAATTTGAATATGCAGTCACGTCTGTCCATTGTAGGCGATATACGTGGATTGTACACTCGTGGTCACTTAGACTCTTACCACGCACAGCATTTCCCTGAAGAATACCTCTATTAGGCAATATCATAAATTAATTTGTTTCACAACGTAATGGAGGAAAAAATCCCCTCTTGAACAACGAAACAAACACCAGCTACAAATACAACAACTAACATTGTCGGATAAGGTTCAGACAATTAAATACGATACGCAATACACTCAAGGTACCAGCATCACTTTGAAAAGCACTTTACGCGCAAATACTACACGCGGTGTGTGTGTGTGTGCGTGTAAATGCAGACGGTGCGCCGACGAAATATTATACATTTCATTGTTCACGTCTGATGGAGCACCGCACGGAATGTCTAGTCCGCATCGTTCACATTGCGTTCAGCATTGAATACACTTTTGATTAGCATATATACTTTGCTGCCATCAACCAACAACTTATATACTATTACACCAGTTTCGCATCTTTTGCGAGCACACTAACAGTTCATCTATAGAATCCAATTACCTCACGCATTGTGTCATGAACTGTGATACATCGCTTATTCCGAGTTAATTTAATTGCCGTTTGTTGCGTGTGGCACGAACTCGGTTGGATAGTGTTTTTTCAAACGTGATGATTGAGCAAATCTTTGCATGAATATGTGCGAAGCAACTAGAACTGTAATATAATACTTACGAGGATGTGCAGTATTCGGAGGAACGCGGGCTGGCAAATCATTGTGGCAACTGAAATATAAGAAAAAAAAGGTTTAAATTAGTCCAATACATTAAACACATTCCAATTAGGTCATTTTCATGGCATCCGTCACATCGGGAAAACTTGTTCACACTCATACATAATATTGAGGTCATCGGCAAACAGAAACCATATGCCGTGAATGTTAGTGTGTCAATCACTTCCTGCATGCAGATATAATTGAATTTTGAGTGTTGAATACAACCCATTACAATTTCAAGTCAGATGCTGGAAGCGATTCGAATCGAATTAGATACGCATTAATCCCGTGTACAGTAATACAGTAACACGGCGCGTATTTGCAATTCAATTTATCATCATCGATTCTGCTGTCCGCTGTACACACACATCCAATACAAGAAGAATGTACAATAGAGTCGCCTACTTATTTCGCTGATAAATTACTTATCCGCCAGAGCCAAAACAATACCGCTATCGAGTGCGATCGAGTGCATCAGACACCGCCGTGCAGACACACTTACCTCTGCACCGCCGAGTACGGCACATGCGGCGAACTATAACATTTTACCCGGCCTATCAACGGTAAACGCTCTATGTGTTTGTGCGCCGCCTGTGTTTGCGCGCCTAATGCGGCAAGAGGCGGTATCTGTTTGAGTGTGTGTGTGTGGGTCTAGTACACAATCGAGCAATTCATTTCAGTAACGGTGCATTGTTGCGGGGAGAATACCGTGCATCGCCGGTCGATACGTGTACTTTGCGTACACATGCAGTTCTGCACGTCGTCGTCGTCTGTCGTCGTCGCGACGCCACCGCCTGCACGATATAATCATCGTGCCCATGTGCGCAACATACATATAATTGTTTTTCTAATCGACGCGCTGTTCTGGCGCACATGCACGCTTGTGTGTTGTGTATCTGTATGCAGTTTCTGTATCGTGTGACCGCCTTGTGCGCGCACCGTATGTTCGCATGCATGTGCATGGGCATGTGTGTGTGTGTGCATCAAAGGTCTCGCAGTGCTGCGCTACATTATTCTGGTGCGGTGCACGCCCGCTATGCTGCTGCGCCGCACTCCGACGGCCACGGTTCGCATGTCCCAGCAGATTCAACACGGCGGGCGCCCCAATCGTGAAATTCAATCGCACTGCGTGCTCGCGAGCGGCGGCGTGATACGCGATATAACTGCATCGCAGATTGCAATTTAATACCTGGGTGCCCGCGCCAGCGAACTGTATCTTTCTCTCAGCGCACGCATGCGTGCGTGCCTCGTGCGTGCTTGCGTGCGCGTGTGCAAGAATTTTCTCCAGAACTCGCAAGATTGTGCGGGATCCCCGCATGCAATCAGCGGCGCAATGGCAAATAAACGCGCGCTAGGCTAGGTGATCAGCATCAGCAGCCATCGCACCGCGAGAACACGCACGCACGCAATTCTGAACCGTACCGTCGTCGAGCGTCGGCCGCAATTCTGGCCCCGCGCACGATCGCAACGCGTACTAATCCAAAGTCACAGACATCAACACGATCGCAGCGTGCGAGGCGCACGGCCGCACTAAAACACGAACTTTATAATCTATGGCGAATTGAGGCGCTTAAATGCGCAGTGCTGAAGCAGCAGCAGCAACAGATAGACAAGCAGCAGCAAGCTGGCTTCGTTGTGAAACTAAACGCTCGACGATAAAGACAAGACGGACTGCGCATGTTCTGGGTTGGGTGTATGCACGCACACCGCACACATACTTGCTAGCGTGTCGGGCACCGCGGGCGTTTTATGGGCTGAACGTGACGCAGCCTGAATGCTTCATTAGAAGCAGTGAGATGTATGTGAGTGCACGCAGAGCAACCATAAGTAAACGCGCACCGGGCACTGGCGCAGCGACACTGCGCGGTGAACTCTTGCGAATCTGGCATTCGGTTTTTGCTGGTTACTTCGAAAAACATAAATGCATGAACACATTTACGTACGTCTGTTACCTCTGTGAGAATAGCATATAAACATAGAAAACTCGTATCGTATATATTGACAATGTAAGGGATTTTTTATGGAATGTACTTCCAATTACGAAATTCAAATTTTCAATCGTCGATACAGTAGAACCCGTCTTTTTATGAAATGTGAATGTTTAGCATGAAATAACTCATATATGTGAAACAAAATTGGATATGCCATTAAGGCTATTACGGCACTCATAACGCATTTGTGCGTATAGTATAGTTTTTCACAAAAT
>JANTBZ010000004.1:179097-189788 GCA_024741255.1 Exechia fusca
TAGAATTGATTAGAAACAAAGAAATCGTCGATCATCTTCGACATTTAACTGAAGAAGTCTCCGGAAATCATTGAAAACCGCTAGATTTCATTGGAAATATTAATACATTTCTTCACAACACTGAAATCGTCGAGAATCGTTATGTTTTTATAAATTGCATTTACGGGAATTAAAGGAAAACATTGCCAGTAAGTTTCAGTTTAAAAAATAATGTACATTGAACAAATTTGAAACGGCAACCATGTTCATGACTCTCTTGTTCATTGTTCTCTGCATACGCGATTGTTAGTACGACCACGAGTGGTCCAATAAGTGAAACTTCGAATTTTATTAATCGAGAATTCTTGTGTTAACTCTATTAGCCCTTCAATACGAAATATACTAGACAAACTGACAGCATTTCTGACTACTTATTGTGTCGATGTTGACACATTCTTATTAGTTAGTGATTTTCTATACTGGTTTGGGTATTGTAGATTTTAGGGTCATGCATGATGAATTGCCCAATTTAGAGGCGTTCGCGATTTTCCTACACTTCGGACGAAATGAATATCGAGATAATATTCGTGCTTTAATATAATCTTGGATTCACTATGATTGCTCCCTCAGTCGGAGTTGTTGGTCGATTTATCGATCTCTTGGGATACCCTCTTTTTGGCCATGTGTTTCGCAAGAACTTCCACACAAATGACTAAATACAATCTCCCCAACACAATCACTCTCCACCACAGCCTCGACATCACCCTCAAGAACGGCAAAGCCGACCAGGCCAACGCGCCCTTCCACTTCTCGGTGCGCTTCCGCGAGAACATCGTCGTGCGCAACTCAATGATCCGCCAGCAGTGGGGCCAGGAGGAACGCGAACAGAACCTCGACACCAAGGCAGCCCGGCTGCCCATCAAACCGGGCGACGCCTTCAAAGTCTACATCTTCGTCGGAAACGATCGATTCCTGGTCGCCGTCAACGACAAGACCTACTGCAGCTACGTCTATCGGCTGCCCCTCTCCGAAGTGCGTACCATCGAAGTGGGCAAAGACGTCCAGACGCTGCGTCAGGTCGACCATCGGGCCACATTCCCGATGCCCTGTCCGACGGTGACGCTGGACGCGGATGCGGCTCGCTTCGACTTCAGCAACGATATTCCGCGACGCTATCGGGCCGGGCATCAGATCGATGTGGTGGCGGTTCCGCTGGCCCAGCGCGCTCAAGGGCAGTTTGTGCTGCGGCTGTTCGATGATGGCGGCAAGCAGTTGCTGCACTTTAATCCGCGATTTGTGCCGTACAATTTTGTGGCGATCAACTCGCAGAACGATGATTTGTCGTGGCAGAATGAGGAGCGGCATGGCGGAAGTTCGGCGATGGCGTTTCCGTTTGCTATTAATCAGCAGTTTAGGCTGACGTTGGTGATGGCGGAGGGAGAGTTTAGGTTCCTGGTGAATGGCAAGCCGTTCGCGAACTATCGGTATCGGACGGCACATCAATTGGGGAGACTGAACGGGTTGCGGATTGAGGGAAAGGATGGAGTGAGGGTGCAGGTGCTGTCGGTGGATCATGTGGCGACGTGAGGAGGGTGAGGGGGAATAAAGTGATTTTTTTAGTTGGTGCTATTGGAAGAAGAACATTTTTTTAAATTGGGATAATACAAACATATTCGGAAATGTACTCAAGAAAAAAGTCTATGATATTCGATAAAGTTTCGCTTATAAGCCTCACTTCACGGCTATGATGAGTAATTCGCTCGTGGAATTCTTAGCTCTGATATATTGTTCGAAATCATCATGTAACGGTTATCTTACTATTCAACGAACCACTTCAAATTGCTACGATTTCATTGTGGACATTTTGAATTCAGGAAAATTAACCGGCTATTCCCGATTTTTTAGGCGAATGACCACTATTTGTTTTATTTTTTCAAATGCACAAATCGATGATTAACGAAGAAAGTACCAAGAACACGTCAATTTCTATAGAAATTCATGAAATATCGAGATTCCCCAGTAAAAATAAATCCCAAGAACATCCATGATTGAGATTCGTAACAGTCTAGAAATAAATAGTTTGTTACTTTCCAATTGTATGTCGTTTGCGTATATGTTCTCGTTCAATGAACGATATCGACATCCTCGATTCACTCGAGGATCAGCAGGAGATCCTCGCCCTCCAGCTTCATGCCGACGGTGATCTCGAGCTTCTGCACGGTTCCGGCGAGTGGCGACTGCACGACCATCTCCATCTTCATGGCAGACATTACGACCAGCGGCTGACCCTTATCGACGTGGTCGCCTTCCTTGACGCGAATTTCTGCGAGAAGAATGATTGAATCAAGGTTGATTTTTTCATCGATTCACCGAACCTACCAATGACTTCTCCGGGCATCGGCGCTCCGACTTGGTTCTTGTTGCCTTTATCAGCTTTCGGATGGAAGTGCGCGTCCTAAACCATGATCAAGAGTTCGAGTTATTCCATAATATTATCATATCGTTCCTTCGCTCACCTTCGTCCCCGCCTTATCACGAACCAACACCGTCCTCAGCTGCCCGTTCATCTCGAAGAAAACCGCCCTCTCTCCATTCGGCGTCAGATCCTCAGCCATCGCCAGCGCCTTAATTGTCAAAGTCTTACCCTTCTCAATCGTCACATCGAACAACTCTGTGATTTTCGGTCCCGAAAAGAAAATCCTCGTGTCCAGCTTATCCACCGGTCCATACTCATTCCGGAAGTTCAGGAAGTCCCTCGTCACCTGCGGATACATCGCCGCCGACATCACATCCCTCTCCGTCGCCTTCGGAAAGTCCTCCTGCAGCTCCTGCTGCAGCTTATCAAAGTCCAGCGGCTCCAACGACTCTCCCGCCCGCCCCTCAATCCTCGGCATATCCTTGAGGATGAGCGAGCGCAGCGGCTCCGGAAATCCGCCGTACGGCTGTCCAATCGCTCCCTGCAGGAACTCCACAACCGACATCGGGAACGACAGTTCCTCGGCCTGGCTCATCACTTGCTCGGCGCTCAGCTTGTTCTGCACCATAAACTGGGCCAGATCACCGACCACCTTCGACGATGGCGTCACCTTGATGATGTCGCCCAGCAGCAGATTGGCATCGGTATACGCATGCTTCACATCCTCGAAGACATCGGCCAGCCCCAGCGAGTAGGACTGAAACTGGAGGTTCGTGTACTGGCCGCCCGGAATCTCGTTCAGGTAGACGTCAGCGTTGCCCGATCGCATAGTAGTGGTTGCCTCGAAGGGTCCGTACAGCATGCGCGTCTGCTCCCAGAAGGCCGAGTACTCGCTGATGTCGCGCAGATCGAAGCAGGTATCCAGATCGGAGCCCTGCAGGGCGGCCACGATGGCGCCCATCGACGGTTGGGATGTCATGCCGGACATCGAGTCGACAGCGACGTCGACGACATCGGCTCCGGCGATGGCGCAGGCCAGCATGCTGGCGACTCCATTGCCGGATGTGTCGTGCGTGTGGATGTGGATGGGTAGGCTGGGGTGTTTGGCGCGGATGGCGCCGATCAGGAGTCTGAAGGAGAAAAATAGGATCAGATAAGTTCTTCGTCTTTCATGCATTCTAACACTCACTTCGCCGCCCTCGGCCTCAGCAACCCAGCCATATCCTTGATGCAAAGCACATGCGTCCCGGCAGCCACCAACTCGTCGACCAACTTCTCATAATACTCCAGCGTATACTTGGTCTTCTTCGGATCGCCCACATCGCCCGTGTACGAAATCGCCGCCTCCACAATTCCGCATGCCTGCCCAGCTGCCTCCATGCCCAGAATCAAATTCGGCATGTAGTTCAGCGAATCAAACACCCGAAAGATGTCCATGCCCACTTGCACCGACAGGTCGCAGAACTTGAACACCAAATTGTCCGGATAGTTGGTGTACCCAACCGCGTTGGCTCCGCGCAGCAGCATCTGGAACGGAATGTTCGGTATCATGTTGCGCATCTCCTCCAGCCGCTCCCACGGGCATTCGTGCAGGAAGCGCAGCGACACATCGAACGTGGCGCCGCCCCAGTTCTCCAGCGAGTACAGGTTGCTGAACTTGTGCGCCACGAACGGCGAGATCTTGAGCAGATCGTGCGTGCGGACGCGAGTCGCCAGTATGGACTGGTGGGCATCGCGGAAGGTGGTGTCCATCAGCATGAGCTGCTTGTTCTCGCGAACAGCCTTGGCGAAGGCTTCGGGGCCGTCGTTGATGAAGATTTCGCGAAGGCTCGTGGGTGGATCGGTGTCTGCGGATGCGGATAAAAAATAAGAAAATCCTTCCAAAACCTTTCTAACCCTTACCAATAGGCACCTCCGGCACCTTCGCATACACCACCGCCGGTTTCAGCTGCGTTGCCAACGGCGTCTGCGGCCCATTCACCAGCACCTCCGCAATATACCCCAGCAGCTTCTGCGCCCGATTCATCGACGGTTCGAACACAAACAAATCCGGATGATCATCGATGAAATTCGTATTCATCTCGCCCGTCAGGAACGTCTCGTTCTCCAGCACATTCAACAAGAACGGAATGTTCGTCTTGACGCCTCGAATCCGGAACTCCCGCAGCGCCCGGTTCATCTTAATGGCCGCCGACGGCAAATCGCTAGCATGCGAGATCACCTTCACCAGCAGCGAATCGTAGTAAGGCGACACAATCGCCCCAGCGAACGAAGCCGCCGAATCCAGCCGAATGCCCATTCCCTCCCCGGACCGAAACACCTCCAACCTCCCGGTGCTTGGCTGAAAATCATTGGCCGGATCCTCGGACGTCACGCGGCACTGAATCGCATAGCCTCGCGTCTCGATCTTGTCCTGCGTGTAGCCCAACTCCGCCAACGTTGATCCTTCGGCAATCTTAATCTGCGCATGCACCAGATCAATGTCGGTGATCTCCTCCGTCACCGTGTGCTCCACCTGCAGCCGCGCGTTCACCTCGATGAAGTAGAAGTCGCCCTTGTCGTCGGCCAGAAACTCCACCGTTCCGGCATTCTCGTAGTTCACATGCTTGGCCAGCTGGACGGCAGCGGCTGTCATCCGGTCACGAACCTCAACCGGCAGCCTCGGAGCCGGCGCAATCTCCACCACCTTCTGATGCCGGCGCTGCACCGAACAATCCCGCTCAAACAGATGAATCACATTGCCCGCCGAGTCACCCAGCAGCTGCACCTCAATGTGCCTGGGTCGCTCGATGAACCTCTCAATGAACATGGCGCCATTGCCGAACGCGGCCAGCGCCTCGGAGCTGGCGCGCTCGAACGCCTCGTCCACCTCCTCCATCTGGCGGACGACGCGCATGCCGCGGCCTCCACCTCCAAAGGCAGCCTTGAAGATCACGGGCAGGCCGTGTTCGGTGCAGAAGGCAACGGCTTCTGCAGCCGAAGTAACTGGTCCATCCGTTCCCGGAACGACCTGCACTCCGGCAGCGATGGCAGCCTTGCGGGCCGCCACCTTGTCGCCCATCTGCTCGACGACCGCCGGAGAGGGACCGATGAAGCGCATGCCCGCATCGATGATGGCCTGCGCAAAGTCTGCGCGCTCGGAGAGGAATCCGTAACCGGGATGGACGGCATCGACATCGTGCTCTTTGCAGATGCGAATGTATTCGGGTATGTTGAGGTAGGCTTCGACGGGCGTCAGGCCGGCGCCGATCTGGTAGGCTTCGTCGGCCTTCTGACGGTGCATGAGCATTTTGTCCTCTTCGGAGTAGACGGCCACGGATTTGATGCCGAGCTCGGAGCAGGCGCGGAAGACGCGAATGGCGATCTCGCCGCGATTGGCGACCAGCACGGAGCGGATGGGTTTTTTGGGGGCGGGCTGGGGTTGGAATGGGGTTCATGGTTTCATGTAGGTTGGTGCTTTTGGAATCGATTCTTACCTTGGACGAAAAATTGATATGTGATGATGATGATGTCCGAACTCGCGAGGCTCGCAATCCAATATACTTGGCGCACATCAACATGATGTGATGCGATTGATTGATATTCGTAACGGATTGAACGATCGGCGTTGGGAAGATAAGGATCAGTCCTTATTCCTATTTGAATTAAATTGAATTTCAAATGCACAACACCGGAAAAATCAAATGAATGCCATTCTGACTGCTATTCTGAGTGAAGTGTGTTTGTTTGCTGTGTTTTATTATGAAGTTTTGAATTATAAACATACTTATGTATTTTGTAATTTGCCTATATATCTCTTGTGCATGTGTATCAGGCTTATGTATTTTGTATATATGCACTTCGCTTATATGGTATATAGAATTGTTATACAAGGAGTGATGTTCGAAGTGTAACCAAACCCCCTTCAACAAATCAATCAAAACACCAATCAACAAACAATCTATATTGTAACATTTTATTATACAAAAATAATCAGAGAATGTCGGATTAACAAACAACACTTAATTCCTACGCAACGCATGCACAAAGAATGACAATAAATCATGTGAGTGTGATGTAATATGTTGACTGTGTGTGTATGTGTATGTGTATCAGAGTCTTAGGCCCACAATTATGGTTTGCCACTTTCGAATTGCAGTATGTTTATGTACACGTTCACGGACCGCAGACATTCTACTCGATGGTCAGGATCAGATCCTCGCCCTCCAGCTTCATGCCGTTGGTGATCTCCAGCTTGGCAACGGTTCCGGCGCGCGGCGACTGCACGACCATCTCCATCTTCATGGCGGACAGCACGACCAGCGGCTGGCCCTTCTCGACGTGGTCGCCCTCCTTGACGCGGATGTCTGCGGAGAATAAGAAAAAATCGATATTATTCATTCGTTCTTCAAGTTCAAAGCACGCTATTGACTTACCAATGACCTGACCGGGCATCGGAGCTCCGACCTCGTTCTTGTTGCCCTTGGCAGCCTTCGGGTGGAAGTGCGAGTCCTGAAGTAGCACAACAAATAGATTAGTCGCGAATGTCCATCATATCTACCATCATTAACGAACTCACCTTCGTCGCCTCCGTATCACGAATCAACACCGTCCGCAGCTGTCCGTTCAGCTCGAAGAACACCTCCTTCTCGCCGTTCGGCGTCAGATCCTCGGCCATCGCAAGCGTCTTCACGCTCAACGTCTTACCCTTCTCGATCGTCACATCGAACTCCTCGCCCACCTTCGGCCCGGTCAGGAAAATCCTCGTGTCCAACTTGTCCACCGGTCCGTACTCCTGTCGGAAGTTCAGGAAATCGCGCGTCACCTGCGGATACAGAGCGGCCGACATCACATCGCGCTCCGTCGCCTTCGGGAACTCCTCCTGCAGCTCCTGCTGCAGCTTGCCAAAGTCCAGATCGGGCAACGAGGCACCCGGCCGGCCATCGATCCTCGGCATATCCTTCAGCACGTGCGAGCGCAGCGGCTCCGGGAATCCGCCGTACGGCGTGCCAATCGCTCCCTGCAGGAACTCCACCACCGACTTGGGGAACGACAGCTCCTCGGCCTGCGCCTTCACCTGCTCCGCGGTCAGCTTGTTCTGCACCATAAACTGGGCCAGATCACCGACCACCTTCGACGAGGGCGTCACCTTGATGATGTCGCCCAGCAGCTGGTTGGCCTCGCCGTAGGCGCGCTTCACATCCTCGAAGAAATCGCCCAAACCGAGAGAGTAGGCCTGGAACTGCAGGTTGGTGTACTGACCGCCGGGAATCTCGTTCATGTAGACGTCGGCGTTGCCCGACTTCATCGTGGTGGCGCACTCGAAGGGGCCGTACAGTGTGCGCGTCTGCTCCCAGAACGCCGAGTATTCGCTGATGTTGCGCAGGTCGAATCCGGTGTCCAGATCGGAGCCCTGCAGGGCGGCCACGATGGCGCCCATCGAGGGCTGCGACGTCATGCCGGACATCGAGTCGACGGCCACGTCGACGACATCGGCGCCGGCCTCAGCGCACGCGAGCATGCTGGCGACTCCGTTGCCGGAGGTGTCGTGCGTGTGGATGTGGATCGGGACGTTGGGGTGCCTGGCGCGGATGGCGCTGACCAGCATTCTGTTGGGAGGGAAGGAAATGGAATACAAGGTTAGTTCATCAGGTTCTTTCCTTTTAAACCTGAAACTTCTTCCTCTTGCTTCATCTCAAGTCCCAACAACACTCACGTCGCCGCCCTCGGCTTCAGCAGACCAGCCATATCCTTGATGCACAGCACGTGCGTGCCAGCCGCCACCAGATCATCGGCCAACTTCGTGTAATAATCCAGATTATACTTCGTCTTGGTCGGATCACTGACATCACCGGTGTACGAAATCGCAGCCTCCACAATGCCACCAGCCTTGCCAGCCGCCTCCATGCCCAAAATCAAATTCGGCAGGTAGTTCAGCGAATCGAACACGCGGAAGATGTCCATGCCCACTTGCACCGACAGGTCGCAGAACTTGTGCACCACATTGTCCGGATAGTTGGTGTACCCAACCGCGTTGGCTCCGCGCAGCAGCATCTGGAACGGAATGTTCGGGATCTTGTTGCGCATGTCCTCCAGCCGCTCCCACGGGCACTCGTGTAGGAAGCGCAGCGACACATCGAACGTGGCACCGCCCCAGTTCTCCAACGAGTACAGATTGCTGAAGTTGTGCGCCACATACGGCGAGATCTTGAGCAGATCGTGCGTGCGGACGCGCGTCGCCAGCAGCGACTGGTGGGCATCGCGGAAGGTGGTGTCCATGAGGAGGAGCTGTTTGCGGTCGCGCACGGCCTTGGCAAAGGCGGCTGGGCCGTCCTTCTTGTAGATTTCGCGAAGGCCCTTGGGCGGATCGGTGACTGATGATGGATGGATTAAGGCGATTAGATTTCGGAAGGATTTTCTGGTTGGTAGAGGCGTGGTTAGAACATCGAACACAGAAACGATAAAACGTGCATAAGTTTTAAGCTTATTCTCTATATGCTCCTCCTCTTGATACGGTTAGCGTTTTGCGAGCAGGAGCAAGAATATCGAGTGCACATGAGAAGCAAATCATAAAATAACATAAACGATAATAAATAATACGATGGACAATACACGATTTCCTCGATGGATGTTCGGCCAATCGAAACAATAATAGAATACCTTTGCCTTCGCCGCGCGCTTCTGCGGCAATTGCCTCTGGAGACAAATCTGCGTGGTTGAGGAACATCGGGGGAGAAAGAGTATGTAGAAATAGTATAGAGACCGCGGTCTGAATTTCGTTACACCAACAATATACCAACAAATTGCGTTGATCGACATCAATTTCGCACGCGTAGAAACCACCATTTACAATTTATACCATTTTCAACATATTGCCCGTTAACTCGCCGAAAAAGTGATAAATGGTCGAATGATACCAAATTTTACTTGCGGCATGCACATGATAAGACGGACCAACTAATTACATGACCGACAAACATTTCGTATGAGTAATGGGAACAAATGAATATCACAAAAGTATACGAATACGATTTTGTTCAGTCGGTTTGATAACACCGAAAGTCAATAGAAGGGCAACTTTATGTTATGGACGATCTTGCAGACTGCAAATTATGTTGGATATTTATTCAGTTTCATATTAACGTTATGGCCTTTCTTCGCCGTTAAGATCGTTCAACGTATAGGTAGGAAAGGACACAGGAAAGTATTCGCCTTCCAAATGATACGAATATCTCAACTGCGGCATGCAGACAATAAAACACACCAACCAACCAATAATAACGACACCAAACATGCGCATAAAATAATATCAATTGTAAATGAATGTTTTCCACGAAATAATCAGGGTTAATTCGCACAAGAAGCCATAAATATCCGCCCCGACTAAATATGTAGCTACGAATTTCGAGTGTCGGTTAATCAAGCACATCTGCGGTGTTAAAGCAAACTAACAGCTATCCAATTCGCACTCACCCAACGGCACAGCCGGCACATGCGGCTGAATCTCAGCCGGCTTCAAATTCGTAGCCAACGGCGTCTGCGGTCCATTGACCAGCACCTGCCCCACATAATTCAACAGCTTCTGCGCCCTGTTCTGCGAGCTCGCAAACTTGAACAGCTGCGGATGCTCATCAATGAAGTACGTGTCCAGCACTCCGTTCAGGAACTTCTGGTTCTCCAGCACGTTCAACAGGAACGGGATGTTCGTCTTGACTCCACGAATGCGGAACTCCCTCAGCGCGCGGTTCATCTTCGAAGCGGAGGACTGGAGATCGCTCGCATGCGAGATGACCTTCACCAGCAGCGAATCGTAGTAAGGCGACACAATCGCTCCGGCATACGAAGCGGCCGAGTCCAGCCGGATGCCCATGCCCTCGCCGGATCGGAAGACTTCAATTCGACCAGTGCTGGGCTGAAAATCGTTGGCCGGATCTTCGGTGGTGACACGGCACTGAATGGCGTAGCCCTGCGGCACGATTTTGTCCTGGGTGTAGCCGAGTTCGGGCAGAGTGAGGCCTTCGGCGATGCGGATCTGCGCCTGGACCAGATCGATGCCGGTGATCTCTTCGGTGACGGTGTGCTCGACTTGGAGGCGAGCGTTGACCTGGATAAGATTATAAATTTGAATAAAATTGATTTTAGGATTTTAGATCCGTTGAATTGTGCCTTACTAACTATAGTGAAGTGACTGAGTAAATGAAGTAGATGTTGTATCTTGATTCAAGGCGAAACCGTTGTCTTTACTGAAGATAATGTTTTTGATTCATTTTTTGAGGCAGTCCAACTAAATCTACATTTACAATACATTTGGGTCAGG
>JANTBZ010000004.1:199950-216828 GCA_024741255.1 Exechia fusca
GCCGTTTCGTTTCGGAAAACACGACCCAAAAAATAAAAATTCCTGGAAGATTATTATAAATGCTTTTGAGTGATGAAGTTTTGTGCGCTATTAAATTTGCAACCATTTGAGTATACGTGCTTCGTTCTAAGTCACCCCTGTGAAACTCTACGTCACTTAAATCGAAGACGATACACGGAATTTTTGTATGGAGAGTAAAATTGTATTTCAATACAAGATATTTGTGTTCCGACATTATAAAAAATTCAAAGTCTTTCAGAATTTGATTTGTTGTTGGGTCGTTTTTTCCTGAACAGAACGGTTTCTTGTGTCCACCCTATTCTCGTTTTATATTTTATCCTACACCAAATTGTACAGTTTAGCTAAAATAGAGAGGTGTGCGAAAATTACCCCACATTTTTAAGCCTGCTCCGTGCATTGAATGACATCAAAATTCAGCAAAAACATGGCTTGATAAATTGTCTTATAATTTCATTTTTCCGTTTTTAAATCGGCTGTACATTACAGACATGGGAGCTCTTCGCATTTACTATGCAAGCATTATCCCGTCGTACTCTACTGATAAAAGGGGTTGAACTGAATTGTGATAATGACAAACCTACAGTAAAAAATGAATAGTTACCTTGTAATAACAACCCTTGTGCAGCACCACAATATGATTGCTATCCTTGTAGTGCACAATCTTATCCGTCTCCTTGCCCGGCACTCGCACCGTATTGAAGATCCGCTCGTACTGCCACGAGCACAGCGGCACCAGACCCTGCACCATAATCGGCTCCAGCTCCTGGCGCTCCACCTGCCGGCGGAAGATCAGCAGCAGATACGAGATGTTGGCCGCCCGCGCCGCCTGCACCTGCGTCTGGCACATGTAAATCGCATCGATGCCGTAGAAGTTGCTGTTCACCATCAGCGCGCTGCGGCCGCGCAGATAGACGTACTCCTCCCACCAATCGGACACGTAGTTGGTCGACCACCAGCTCTTCAGCCGCAGGTAGCGCTGCAGCTTGCCGCCGATGCTCGACTCGAATTCGCCGGCCAGCCGGACCATGTTCTCGTAGTCCGCATCGTCGAGCAGCGGCCGCACGGAGCGCAGGTAGCGCTGCGTGGTCTCGCGGACGGCGGGCAGCGGCAGGCGGGGCAGCGAGCCCTGGAACGAGTACAGGCCGGGCTTGTTCCAGCTGGAGAGCACTTTGGTGGCGCCGGCCCAGATTTTGGTGCGCATCGAGATTTTGGAGCCGGAGCCGCGCGACTCGTACATCCAGCCCTTGTACATGAGCAGGAACTTGAGGGTGTAGCGCATGGTGTAGCAGATGCACAGCCAGAAGGCGAGGCCGGCGAGGCTGCAGGCGATCAGTTGCCACCACATGGTGGCGCTGTGCGTGTGTGCGAAATGGGCGGAGAGATGGCGCGTTAATTGGTGGTACTAGTGTGACGGAAGCTGAATATCAGTGGTAGAAATTTTCTTATTTGATATCTGCTCGAACGCATCGCCTGAATGTTCGGCTATTCAGAGCAAATAATTGTATACATTGTATAAACATATCGAATAATTCGAGGTCAATTTAAAAGGACATTATTTGACTAAAAGATCAGGAGATCCTAATCAATTGAAGAAACTACGCTCAAGGCCTGATACTGATAGAAGGTAATGATATTGTAATATTGAAGTATTTGGCCCTTAATGAACCAAATACGGATAATGCCGTAGATGGAGTCGCAAATCATAGCTCTTTCTTTGAGCTTATAATTTTCTGCGACCTGTGAAACTGCGTAATGTCTAGGATACAACGTGGATCGTATCGTATCTCTTGAACTTCTCCAAAAATTCAATTTAAAATCTATGATTATCACTTCTTCTTTTTCGGGTAGCCACCGAAGTATACTCTATATGAGACTCAAAATATATACGCCAACCGACAGTTTGGTTTTCGTGAACTTTGGAGAGGATTCATATAGCTACCTGTTCACTCAGATGACGTCCGATTGGACTCCGGAGTTTAGTGATGGTTACATGGTTCATCCATTGTCACAAATTTATATATAATAGGGTAGTTTCACTAGTTTTGAACATAGCCCGGTTGTGAACACCTCGTAACTTTTGAAAGAAAGCAGATAAATCAAATCTGTAAAAAGACGATTGTGCGTTATGTCAACACGATGGATTATTGCAAACACGTTGCAAACACGATGATTATTGCATTTCAATTCGGCATCGATGAGAAGTCTCATGAATTCACATGTTAAACCATTGAAATGGACTACTTTAAAGGGTTTAACAACTAAATATTGAAATAATTGTCATCCGATTTCCAGTATAGCGTTATTTATACAATTTTCCATAAGCAGTTGGCAATGAAAATTAAAACCAAAGATAAAAATGTTGGGGGTGTCCACAACCGTTTAAATTTGTTCACTTTTGTAAAAAATCATGATTTTTTCTATGTTGAATAACTTTTTTTTTATCAACAGAATCGAATGAACTTTTTCACCAGTAGTTAGCTATGTTTCTTGGCTTTCAATAATTGTTCACATGTTCTCATAAATATAATCTTGATCAAAAGTTATGACTCAAAAACCAAACTATGGCCACAACGGTGAAACTCCCCTACAAATTAGTTTAATCGCGTTTGATCAGCCGAAAACACTGCTTCTGAAATAACAACTCGTTTTTATTTTGATTGATTTTGAGTTCGGGCGGCAGACATTTTACTTATATGAGCTTTCGCATGTAGGGTATCAGGAATATCAATAAACATTGCTTCTTCATAAATTATTTTGTGGATTTTTTCATGTTTTCGTCTGTAATTTCAACACATTGGCGTATAGTGCGCGCATCATCCTCCGTGATCGAATTGCCAGTACGGAATTTTAAAAACTCTACGCGAAAATCAGAAAACAGTGTTTATTCAAGAAGAATAAATACGCCGATATGCATGTTTTCGCAATAACAAAAGTTGCTTCTATCAAATTAAAATAACGAACAAACGAAAAGTCCTATCGATGTCAAATTTGGTATATCGTCCTTCCATGGAACTATATTGATTATTTACTAATAATTGTATTAAAAAGATGTTTCCTACTATTAAACGATACGGACTTTCCAGTCTGCTTGTTAGAATTGCCTGCAGTTAAGATTTTTTTCTTCAATTGTGATGTGAAGAGATGTTGAATTTTGGGTCTACGGATCACATAGTAATGGACTTGCTATCGCTCAAGTGGTCGACGTCGACATCATGACTGATACACAATTTATATCATCATTTATAATCACTTTCGCCGGAAATGCCACTGTTAGCTCATTGTCATTGTATACCTTTCGAAGGTGTCATAACCGCTTGTACAACAACCGAAATAAAGACGAACAAATATCTTTTAAAAAAACACTCACGCCGGCAGCAGCGGCAGAATCCGGTTCACCAGATCGAACGGCACCGAGCGGCCGGCCACGTGCAGCGCGACCGCCACCGAAATGACGATCCACAGGCTCTGCAGGTGCGCCGGATAGACGCCGTTCCGGATGCCGTTGCGGAAGCGCGCCAGCCGCTTCTTCCACGAGCGGACGCCCGACTCCCAGACGAGGTCGAGCATCTCGCGATTGTAGTTGATGTTGTAGCCATCGTGCGTGATCGAGAACGAGAACGCGACGGCCGAATGGGCTTCAGCCATGTTGGCGCTGCTGCTGTTTGCTTCGGTGTTTGGTCACCGGCCGGCGGTGGACGGTGGGCGAACGTGTGGCACCTGCTGACGATAAAGTCGAAAAAATTAGTCATTAATATTTGTCGCGCAGCCGCATCGAATGTCGCGTGATCCGTAATCAGATTGCAATTACAATATGGTCGATGAATATCGTCGGCGTCGTCATCGACGTGGTATGTGACTGTGTGTATGATATATTGTGTCGATAAACATTCGTAGGAAAACCCTTACTCGTAATTACACTCTGCGGCTTGCTCGTGCCCGAGTATGATATGCAAACGACGCAAAATTCACACATACAAACACAATTGAGCGATTAAAATTAAAACACAGTGCACCGTGAGTGAAACTTGCGAAATTTGCTACAGTAAACTGCACACTGCACGATGATGACGACGGCACAAATTAGATTACATGCAACCGGCGATGACCTTTGCACATGCGGGTGTATTTGTGTCTGTGTGTGTCTGTACAAACAGCGTGCATCGTTTTCATCCGCAAATTTTATTTAATAATCATAAAGCGGTTACCTCAAATGACACCCTGTGCTCGCACAAGCGGTTACGAAATGCAACCATATGTGGTGTACGTGTAGACGAAGTCGTGTAGAGTCCAAACTCCAGTTCGTAAACAGACACACAGCCACACACACTGCATAATCAATTCCGCACAGCGAGCGGTGCACGGTATTATTATGATTAAGGTCGTCCGGCTCTCATCTCTGCTGATGTGTATACAGTGGATAACATATGGTTCTTAACAAGACACTTGTTGACATTGAAGTCTAGATATCTATAAAGACCGAGCTGCCAAAATGAACTGATAATGTTTGTGGATAGTAAAGCAATCATAAGACCTACCTCCCAGAGTTTGAGAATTTGGTATATAGTAGACGCAATATTCAACTTCGCTCCAGTCCATAATTTTATTTGGAATTCTGAATATTTCTGGTGAAAATTCATGAACCAAGTAGCACGCTTTTTATGGTAATTTTAGTTGAAGGCCTGCCATTCCTTTCGTTGTCAACTGGCAATAGTCGAATTTGGCATAAAGACCAACATATGATTCCTTTACTATCCACAAAAATATTCAGTTGATTTATGCAACTCGTTCTCTTGATATCTAGACATCAATATCAACAATTTTCTTGTTAAGAACCATGTGTTATGTACTGTGTGTGTGTTCAGTTGAACGCTGTTTCGTCCAATATAATATAACGATGGCTCTCGAGTGTGCGCCTGCCTGCGTCTGCACAAGGCAACGCGAGGCGGACGGCAAGAGAGCGAAACAGAGTACCATCAGAAACCATAGCACCACCACACCACTCAAAAGTCGATCGATGTGTAAAACAGGTAGGTAAACAACTCCACGTTGAACGTTCACACGCAGCAGACACTTTTGCCACAACGACGTCGACGACGACGACGACGACGACGACGACGCATAAATACATTTGCGCCGCAAGTTTTGACGCGTGAATGGGTCATTGAGCAATCAGCGCGCACACACACACACTCACACAACAGACACGCCGAACGCCGAAGCTCGTGCTCGTGCGCAGACAGTTTCCAACTATAGCAAGCGAAGTAAGTCTGCTACTATGTATAGCATGTGTGCCTTGTTCGCCAGCACGAGTCGTCAGTATATATAATGAACATGTGTGTGTGTTTATGTAATGATTAGCGAAACTCTGGGCCTACACATGCGCTGAACAACCAACGATCGTGTCGGTTTGACACACTGCTGTGCTGTTGTGGTGGATGACCTTGTTGAGCACGTGAACGCTTTGCGCTGCGCGGCAGCGAATGCAATCGGCATTTTCATAACGAGTGTGCGCTCGATGTGTGCGGGTTCATGCACTCGCACACACTTCCAACCACCGCAATGACCGTCAAGCCGACAGCACACATCGCACAATGAGCAGCAGACCCCGAAATCGGAAATGCAATGCACTGCAATTTCGTAACCCGTCTGCTGAGTGACTTTCAAATCGGTGCTCGCATGTTGTGTGCATTGTGTGGGTTGTATGCGGAGTATGTGAGTCTGCTGCTGAGCTGTGTGAGTTTGTTGACTGTGCGCGGAGTGTGTACACCAAAGCACACAGTCGCAGGTAAACACCAAAGCACACAAACAATTCAGCAAGTACACAGGTTATTAAAACCGCAACTAGGTGGTGATGATGTGTTGTTTATCATCGTCGCTTGTCGTTTATTTCGAGAGAACCAAGTTTCCTATATCACACAAACACACAATAAATCGAAATATTGACAAACACCCCATCTCACTACTTACACGATCGGAAAACACACACTAACACGAGCAGTAATGCACAAAAATGCTTGCAGCAGTACACAATTCACACACAAACAGAGAGAACCACACGATAGGAACACGGGTCGATCACACGGAGTGGTGAAGCAGCAGTAGCAGTGGGCACAGAGCGCGCGATGTGTGAGATTCGCGGTCACAACTACGACTGACTGGGCGCAACGAATCGTCGGTCTCGTTTGCCCCGTCGACGAGACTTTGAGCCACTTGGCATCGCATTCACGTTCACCAACACACACTCACACATTCACCACCACACACACACACACACCACACTCTGCGCCGAACATATGCTCGAGCATATAAGCGACATTGGTGGGTGTGTGCGTGCCAGCCGCGCAGTTGTGTGTTTTATCTCACTGCGACTACGAGCTAAACATCGCCGACTCGGCGACGACGACGTAAGCGCCTTATCACAGGCATACATACTCTCAGACACACACGACCACCACCACATATGCGGCGCACCAGTTGATCGCAAGTTGAGAATGTCTCGGCCCGGACTACGCAGGCGCATCGCATATGTGTGTATCGCTTCTATATACTCGTGGTTGACACAGGCAGAGGCAAGATATTGTGGGGCTCGTCGCGGCTCGGCACCGACGAGGCAGACCGAGCGCGATACACGCGCTCAACACTCGCGAGTGTTGCAGACGAAAATATGTGTACAGAAAATAAAACCCCACAGCACAGCCGCACGTACGAATGCGCACGCACACGCACACAAGTGTCGAGTGATCAAAGTCCAAAATAATTCGCTCTGCTCACTACCTCTGCGCGCCGCTGCGTCGCATTTCGAGCGGCGCCGGCTGCAAAGTTGTTTTCTGTTCAACCGAACAGCGAACCACCACAGCGCACAAGATAGTTTGTGAAACGTGTGCGCCGAGAGCTTGACGGTGCGCGAGCATTAGGTAAAAATAAATGTAGGTCACAGAACCTTTATCTCGAAACTTGTGAAATATGCGTGTGAAGAGGTGTGTGCCAGTAGAGAGTAAAGTGTGTATTTGTATGTGCGATTTTCTTCACATGTGTTGCGCACTTTGGCAATAAATCTAATCGATCATGGCCGTCGTTCTGGACGGAAAACATGTCCCAAAATTGGTGACGATAAGCGTGAGGATAAGACTGGCGAAAATACGATGTCTGAGCCAACGCTCAGGCTGTGCTGAACAACAAGAGTCGCTGTTACATAAAATGTCGGCGTGCCACCGAAACCGCTTGCGGTGAGCGATCGGATTACAATGCTGCGAGATAAGCGAGTCAACGCAAGCGTTATAACTGCGCGCTGTGCTTATCTGTTTTGGGGGCCAGCCAGCAACAAAGTATTTCGGAGGCCGCGATTCGGTTTTCTGTGTTCCGGCTTATCTCTAGCGGCACACTCGTGATAGTTTGAATTTTTCGACGGCCCTGGCTCTGATCAAAAACGTGTCGTGTGCTCAGTGGTTCGTTGAGTCGCTGCTACACGCAACCGGTCTCTTCGTCGGTTTATCGCCAAGTCGATTTGAATGATAATGAAAAAGCCGCGCTGTTCGCGGGCCAGACATTCACGTGACTACGTGACTTTTTCGGGCATGCATTCATTCGCTTTCAAACGCTGTCGATTTGGAAACATTATAACCGCAGCTAGACGCACCAGCGAAATAAATGGCGACAACGCGCCGAACATTTGTGCAAATATCATCCGCGGATCGAATGTCTCGGTGACACCAGCAACTCGATCACCTATGCAATGCGCGCGTGACACTCAAGAAAATGGGTGTGCTAATCTTGCTCTGGCAGAGCGCTGCTCGCTATTTGGCACCTCCTCGCGTATCGCAGGTGCGAGATTGGACTTTGAAACCGTCGCACAGAAAAAAAACACTTGTACAGAAGCGCGAGACATAACAAACAACCGAATGCGCGTATATTTCGGTGCGCTAGTCTAATGTGTGTGGATTGTCTGCATTTTTTCTACAGACGGTTATCGCGCACGCAATGCCTGTCGTCCAATAAATCAGCCCAGACCCAGACGACGACGACGACGACGACGACATGTGCATTGTGGGAAGCGATAAGAGCGTCGTCGTCTTCGATGCGCTCAGGAATTACGCATGAGCATTTTGTATATAAAGTGTGTACACACTGCCACACTGCAAATATATATTATTATTATCAGCGGCCAGCGAGTGCGTCAATGGCGCGCGATTTGCTGTTTGCACTTGTCTCGCGTGATTAATTCGACGCGATTGTCTGCTGCCCCGATGCGCCGAGAACGAGACCGAAAAAACAACCGCTCAAAGGTCAGTTCAGATCGTGTGTATGTGTTGGGGATTTTTGTATACAGCGAATTTGGCGACCGCGATCGAGCGACTGAATTTGTCTGAAGGTGTGTGTATGTGCCAAGAAGTCACGTTTTCGAAAGATTCAGAGAGAGAAAGAGAGACGATGGCGACAACCGGTTTGAAGTCGACGAAGAAGAAAGACGACGACGATGTTGCTCACTCTTGATCGAAGTTCGCAGCTCGTTGCAGCATTGGTGTTACCGACACTATATGTAAATGACCGTTGCACTGGGCGCGCTTTCAGACGCACAACAATTATTAAGTCCATAACTGCGTTGTGCGTTGTGGGGCCAACAATAAGCAATGTCGCAATGTACAGGGTGAGGCCTCAAAATCCGGAACGTGATTTACATTGCGAGAACAAAATATGTGAAATAATAAGAACATATTTATTAAAAAATATCTTCACTTGCTTGAATAAATGTCTCTTAATTCAGTCTGCTGCTAGCTGCGACCTCCGAACATTTCCAATGCATCTAAATCTTAGGTGGACCCTACATGTACATGACCATTGCCTGGATGCGCTTTCAGACGCTTCACACGTATTAAGTCCATGAATGCGTTGTGAGTTGTGGGGCCAACAATGAGCAATGTCGCAATATATACTGGTTTGTTTATGCTCTGCTACTGATTGTGTAGTTTGTACCCGCGCGCGCAACGACATACAAATAATAATACATACTAGTGCACAGTGCACACAGTGTGTGTGTCCGAGTTGAATCAATTGAGTGGTGAGATGATTGAACACGCGAGCTACTTCTAATTGAGTAGTGGCCGTAAATATTATTGCGAGTTTATAATATAATGGAGGCGGCGATATCCGAGAAACCCGATACTGGATAAATTGTGATTTAAATTGGCGTGACGTTGCTGAAAAATGGCCATTTACAACGCATTGCAGAGGCCGGTGTAACTTAGGTCAGGAGCAGAACGGCGCGTGCGAGACGTTATTATATAAGTGCGTTGTTATAGATAGTTGCATGCGCAAATGGTTCAGGTTCAGATCTAAGCGCAACTGTAAAACGGTGTCTGCCACGCGTGTTCGTGCGCCAGCGTTTTATGCGCGCGCGTGTACACGTAAAGGTGAATGCGCTTGCAAACGCATATGCGACGCAAAGTTTCTTAACCCATATATTATTATGGTATAAACATGCACACATGTGTGCGTGTTGTGTGTTACAACAAAGCTGGCACGCACATGTGATATTCACGCAGATTTCATTGCGGTGGCAGTGCGCAGAAAGGTGTGTCGATTGTCGTATGCACGACGCGTGTTGCTCCGAAGATTAAATCCTCAGTGTATTTGCGGATAAAGAAAGTCCCAGAAGAGCTTATTCGGGATGATATTATATATTAGAACTTATATACATGTGTATATAAATAGTAATAAATCTGCACGTAGCCGCGAAGGTGCAGTGCTGTTTATAAATGTATATTTTCACTCATTATTATGTATTTTCGTTGTGATATGAGAGAGCCGCGGTGTGCACTAGTCGAATATATAAACGTATTATACATATACACTCGCTTGCACATACATGCCGAGGGATCAAAGTCCACACAGAGAAGAAGTGACGCAACAACAACAACACCGCGCATATGTGAATGCGTGTGTGTGTGTGTGGTGCTATCAATAACACAAATCTGCCATGCCTCTTATCTTATTTGCATGTTTGAACACGCGCATGCGCGCATTTACCAATTGAATCCAAAATGTTGCGTGCGTGCCAATAAACCAGACACGCACTCGCGTCTCTTGCGCAGACGTGCCCCCCTGAAACGAACACGTCTGCGGCTGTCCTCGCGGGTTCATTTACTTGACGGTATTGTGTTTTTTTCACATAGTGATAGTGCGATAAGATGAATCCATACTGCGTACTTTCACACAAAAAATAAATACACTCACGCGAGAAATCTGGGCGCACTCTCACTATATTGAATGCGGCGAACAATCCGCAAGTGCGGCGGCGATTGTGGGGGGCGGGTGGACCTCAGCGACGACGAGCAACAGCTTCGTTGATGACGTCGAAGCTCGGAGGCAGCCGTGTCGGTCGGACAAAAACAAACACTCGCTGTCAAAATCGAGGCACTGCGAAAAGTTTGTCTCGATTCAGAAAAAACGCGCACGCGGAGAACGGAGAAAACGCACGAACGAACCGAACGCGAACGAGTCTCAATTCCGAATGACGACGAATTTTATGTGCGAGACTGCGTCTTGCGGTCTGGTACTCTGGTACCCGGGACTTATTATTGATACGGATCCATAAATCCGGGACCTGCTAATCCGGATTAGTTCCGTAACTGAAGGGCTCCACTCATCCAGGGACTCTAGTTTTACTGCTGCGCGAATTAAATCAAATGTGTTGAATTTTAGTCAAAATTCGCCAAACAGTTCAAAACTCGTACTCGAAGAGCGTCATCTACCTGGTGATGGAATGCCAAACCAAATCTCACCGAAGATGTCGCCACCATCACCCGATCCCGCAAGTGCGCAGCCCACTGTCATTCGCAAGCGCCGGATCTGCGGCCAATCTGCGAACTAATCCCGCGCTTGCGGAACGTGCTAAACGTCAAGTTGAACTGCGTGTTTCCATCCGCAAATTCTTTCTCACCCGAATATTTCCACGAAAGCAATGTGAGTTGCGGCGCGCTCTGCCCGAAAAACCGAAACCCCAAAACCACAACAAAGCGGCCTCCCCAGCTCCGGCCGCCATGGATGCGTGTGATACTGATACTGACCATCCCCTTCCTCCTCTCCGCCCCCCTCCGCACAGATGCCGAAGGAAATTAAAGAGGTCAAGGACTTCCTGATCAAGGCCCGCCGAAAGGACGCGCGCGCCGTCAAGATAAAGAAGAACCCGGACAACACCAAGTTCAAGATCCGCTGCTCGCGCTTCCTGTACACGCTGGTCGTCTCCGACAAGGAGAAGGCCGAGAAGCTGAAGCAGTCGCTGCCGCCGGGTCTGCAGGTCAAGGAGGTCAAGTAAACCGTCCGCGCCCAAACATCTGCCGGGATGAGTTGACACAAACCCAGAAAAATCGGTGTTCGATTCGCACACACACTGCCCGTTCGGCTCGGCGTGTCACTGGATGGATGAAATAAAGTCCGGTCGCGTCATGTACGTACAGTGGAATTGAGAACAGAACCCCCCCAAGCAAGTGGCCAGCCAGCCCAGTGTTTTGTGTTTTCATTTGTGTGGTTCTCGGCAATTGTGTTTACATGGACATAACCTCAATGCGCGCATTGCGATGCTGAGGCTGAAGAAGCTATCGACTTGATGCATTGATAACGGAGCTGGAAATGTTTGCATTTTTATCATGCATAACGGAGATCAATATTTGTCGAAATATCGGTAATATTTGAATATCAAGTTCTTATTTATTGACGGTAGGAAAAAACGTAAACAAAACTTCTGCACAAACATCAATTTATCTCTATCTTTCACCTCACCTCAATGCGTATTGCAGAGCTGGAAATGTGTGCATTTTTATCATGCATAACGGAGATTAATATTTGTCGAATTATCTGCAATATTTAAATATCAAGTTCTTATTTATTGACGATAGGACTCGTAAACAAAACTTCTCCACAAAATAAATTTATCTCATTCATTCACCTCACCTTAATGCGTATTGCTAATTGATGCTGTTGCATTGATAATATAGAGCAATTACAATGTATTTTTATCATGCCTTACGGTAATCTACATTTTTCGAAATATCGGGCAATATTCATATATTAAGTTCGTATTTATTGTCGGTAGCAAAACGTAAACAAAACTTATGCACAAACACTCTAAATTATCTCATTCTTTCGCACTGCTCAACACCTGTTCGATTTCTGCTGCTGCTGCCCGGCCTTTCGCCTTTCGTCCGAAAGTCTGTTCGCATTCCGCCAGCGTCTCCTCGATCAGCATGCGCACGATCTCATCGCCCACCGACTCCAGCACCTCGGTGCGTTCGGCATCGAAATTCGTCCAGGCCGCATCGTCCTCCATCATTTCGTGCAGCAGAATGTCGTTCCACCAGAGCTTGCGTTTGGCGCCACCGCCGCAGCCACTGGGATCCTGTGCACCCAAGTGGTGATGGTGGCCACCGTTGCCGCCGCCGCCGTTGATCAGCAACCGTTTCACGTAGTTGATGGTGGTCGGCGGCTTCGATTGCAGATCGGAGTTGGCGACTGCCGCCGCCTCATTTGGCGCCAATTCACTCGTCGCTGGCTGCGGCAGCCCCAACAGTTTGTGCACGCGCCTCAGCACATGCCTCTGCATGCACTCCAGCCGATCGGGCGGATTGTAGAAGGCCAACGGCTGTCGGAAATGCGCCAGTGGTCGCCGCTCGGCAGCACGCCATTCCGCCACGCACTCGTCGCAAATGTCGAGCGCAATGCGCTCGTAGATGTTGGTGATGTTCTCGTCGGCGGGCGGCGGAGCGTTTTCAAGAAGCATCAGCTGCTCGACTCGACCGTTGACAATTTCACTGATGCGAGCCGCCGACGGAATGATGGCGGCCATCGGGCTGCCGGCGGCTGGCGGCACGTACGGCGGCGGCGGTTTGTTGGGAATCTCGCGGATGTAGGCGACGAAGGGCGGCGGGGTTTCGGTTTCGGAAGCGGTCGCAGCGGCGCTTTCTTCGAGTTGTTTGATCTGGGTGGGAAATAATTGAATCATGTTAATTCGCTGGCAGAATTGCAAGACAAATTACTCGAAGTACATACCTCTTCCTCGATGCGCATCTGCTGGCGCCGCAGCACCTCGGCCTCGCTGATAATGTCGGGCATTTTGTAGGGCGGAGTGTCTCCCTCCGGTGCGACGACGATCGATCGAGGAGAATTCGTTTGCGATACATTGTCGGCAATGGTGGACGTCGTCGATGAGGACGAAGCGACCGAACTCGGCTGCTCCTGAATAGACGCCGAAGACGCGGATGCGGCTGCTGTCGATCGGATTTCCGACACCACTTCAGCTTCTGCGTCTTCATTTTGTACGTCGTCGTCCTCGGCCACACTCGACATTTGAGACTCGGGCTCGACTTCTATCGGCAAACTGCTCGTCGTGGCTTCGTCTTCTGTTGAGAATTCGGTAGCTGCCTGCTGGGCGCATGGAAGCTCAGAAATGCTGCTAGACTGTTGCTGTGTCGGCTGTTCGGTGGAGAGTTCAATTGCCAGCGTCGTGATCTTATCGCTGGCGGTGATCGTGTTGGTTATCGTCGTCGTGGGAGTCGCAGTCGGTTCAAAGCTATCCGAATACGACGATGTCGTTTGCTGCTGCTGCTGCACGAACAGGTGATCGTTATCAGTCGTTGCAGCAATCGTCGTCGGGTCGTCGTCGTCACTACTGGCATTATCTGCGGCACGGTTTGTAATAATTGTCGGCGACGATTGGCTGATACTGTCGACAGTCGTCGGTATGTGTGGCGACAGATCGGGCATTTTGTAACCGCCTAGTTCTGCATCGGCCGGCATCTGTTCGTCGACATAGCACGCCTCCGCCGACATGCCAAACGAACTCCGATTCCAAATGTCCACATGACCAGCGCCGTTCGCGTTGCGTTCGCTCAGATCCGCACACGAACCGTTCAGCGAGTCCACGGAAAAGGCGGCGCTGTCGCGAAATGTCGTGTTGGCTGCTGGCGGCGGCAGCGGTGATCGGACGGAATAGGTTCGGGCCGAATCGGGCGAGTCCGGGAATGTGTCGCCGACGATTGGCAGCAGTCGGCTAAAAACGGTATGTTGTTGAGGCGGTTCTTGTTGCTGTTGCGATGGAGCAGACGATGATTCCATGGTCGGTACAACATTGTCGGTGAAATAAAACCCACCATCGCGAGCCGATGTGTCCGTCGTTCCGTTGGCGCCACCGCCGAAGCCGCCACAGTCCGCCTCCGATGCGCTCATCGTCGACTGTTCATCGTTCGAAGTGAAATTCAAATTCAACGCCGGCACAACGATAAACTCATCGCATACGCCGCTGCCGTCGCCGCTCCCATTCAGGTGCGATCCGCGAGCACTGACCAGCACATTCGGACTGCCAGCGGCGTCCCGCTGCGACTTGGGCTGCTGGTCGTCCGTCGCAGCAACGACGATCGACATCTGACTCAGCTGGCTCTGGTCGAGCACCCGGACGCGGCCACGCAAATCCGACGCGCCGGTGGTCTCGCTGAATTGGCCCAACACACAGCGTTTCGCCTCCTCGTAGATGCTGGCAATGTCCGCTTTGCTGAGCTCGTAGCGCCGCTCGGGGATGAATTTGCAGGCAGACTCGCCGGTGAGGCGACGCCAGAGCCGATTCATGCGGGAACCGGACACCGAGACGCGCTCAACGTCAGCCGGCGGAGAGGTGTTGAGGTTCTGCTGACTGGGATCCGGTGAGGGAGCCGTCAGGTGGCTGTGGTGGCTGTGACTGGAGTTCAGCTGCTGGCCGGCTGGCAGAGCGTGCAAGATCTCTAGGCTGTGTTCGATGCTGCGAATCTGCCGTTGCTGATGGCGATTCGGCTGCTGGACGCTGGGGGCGTAGCGTGAGCTCGACATCGGACTGCTTTCGGTCTGCCCGCCAGCGGAATGAACGCCGATATTTTGCTGTCGACTCCGCCGATTCGTGTGCGCCATCAGCTGCGCCTCCATGGCGGCGACGGCGCCCTCCTCCTCGTCCAGCCGCTGGTGCCAGCGCACCAACGACTCGACGTGTGCGCGACGCTGGCGCAGCCGCTCCTCGCGTTCGGCCAGCATCGATTCGAGGCGGTTGTCGCCGCTGGCGGCGAAGTCGATGGCACGCATGGCGGTCGATTTGCCGGCGCCCGGCGTTGCTGAGGCGCCCGTCGTGTTGGCGATGATGTTGGTGTTGCTGGCGGTCGCCGGATTGTGGCGCTGCAGGACGAGCGGACTGGCGCAGCGAGCCGGTGTTTGGTGGCTGAGGCGCAAGACGGCGGGCGAGGGCGGTTTGCTGCTGGGACGGCCAGCAAAGGGGGTGGAGTTGGTGGCGGTGGTGGGTTTGGTGGATCTGTGGAGAGGGTATAGATTTCGACATTAGTACATTAGTGTCTCAGCGAGTATTAACGTTGAAGACACAAATGATGGACATTTTGACATTTTTCGAATGAAATGAATTTGAGCGCAATTTCATTCCTATCTCCACACTGATCTTTTGTATGGAGACACATTTTTGATTAACTTTTGTTGTGGATAACTTTTATAAAATTTGTTTTCTATACGATCTTGATTTGTTTCTTTCTATTTGGTTTCCATGTCCATCATGTTTTGAATATAATATCCTTCAAATGAGCGCCTTTATTATTGATGCAAAAATATGCAATTTCTCGTGCATTTTGCATCACATTTTCCATTTTCCTGAGTGAGTGGTGCCAATAAGCGATATTTTTCGGCGAATATTGGTTTTGAACTGAGCATGTGGCTTATCAATGCTCTTCAAATAATAATACTATCATTTGTTGGATATTGTTTTCAAAACATGATGGATATAAAATATAAAGGAACAAGTAAAAATCAATTGAAAAAAGTGTTCACATCAAAAGTTATTCATGTTTCAAATGCTATATCAACAGTTGGGGCAATCTGTATAATTGTTTGCTATAGTGTTTTAAAACAATCTACGTATAGTCAAATGAATGGGAATAACATTTCACACAAATCCGTACCAACCACAAAAAATTAATAAACATTGTTGGTGTGTTTTTTAGTTCGAAGGTTTTTTCAATATATGAAACATCGGTCGTATTAGGGCGGCTTAGCCAAATAAGATACTTTTCACAAACGATTTATTTCGAATGCAGTAAGGAGTGCGGCAGAAAAAAACGCATATCTTCATATTTCTATAACTTATGAACTTGTGCAACAATCTTGAAAAATAAAGCAAAATATAGAAGTAAATTGAACAATTTTGCAAAATATAAAAGTAAATTCATTTATGATTTTTAATTCATTGAACAAAACAAACATTATTGATTTTGACAAGAGTATGAACGTATGAAGATTTCCGGAATACCTTCAATTGTCCACGTTGTTATAGTTTCTGTAACCTTTCTTGCTGCTGCTACTGATTTTGACATGTTAAATATCTATGGTCTTGGTATGGGGGGTAAAAATTCAGATTTTTTTTCTAATCTTTGATGTTTTCGGATTTTAAAATTTGTCGAATTCAATTTTCTTTTTACTAGAGCTCAATATCGCACCATTGGCCGGAGTAATGGACAATTCGATGGGTGTGCCTCCCTGGGCACAAATGTCATATTATTACTGTCAAAAAAATTATCGTAGAAAGGCTAAAATGACAAGACGCTAAATAAGGGCAGACAAACTAGACACTATAAGCTTTCGAATGAATTGTTGGAGCCGTTTTTGAGCAAAAAAATCGACAAGAGTTTACAGTCTTTTAGCCTCTTGTTTCGTTATTGCGTCTCTGTTCAGCATTTTATAGAATGAGTAGCATCTTAGACTTGCCGCTGATTATATTGTGCATCGCAAACCATCTTTAACATGTAACGACCCGCCAGCCATTTATCATAACACAGACAATAAGTG
>JANTBZ010000004.1:219268-243368 GCA_024741255.1 Exechia fusca
GCACCCATACCGGGATTCGAACCCAGGACCTTCCGATCGTGAGGCAGGTACTCTACCCCTACGCCACTCAGACGACTATAACAAAATATAGATACCCGTGGTATAATTTTTTTATTGCCCAATTTGAATCTACAATTCTGCATCAACAGATTTTCGAAAAGTGACAATCGTCAATCGTTCATATACAAACTTCCATATACAAACTCTCATATCTTAGGCCACAGGGCGCATTGGCAAGAGTCTTTTCAGGCGGGTATCTTTATTTTGCCCCTAGAATCACCAGCTATACGCACACCGTGAACGACAAGTGCGTGTACTCCCCTGCTTGTTAGTCACGCCAGTAAAAAATAGTGGCCTATCAACGAATCTCGCAAATCGAATATTTGGGATGGAGTGTGGAATACAACATTTGTGTTATCAATTTTACTGGAGCAATGAGTGTTCAATCGAAAGGTAATGAAATTGTGCACAAATCCTTTCCATTGTAAAAAATGCGCAAAAATGCCTTTGTCGTAGTTATTCGTTCGACAGCATGTCCATTTGTGAACGGATATTGTCGTACTCAGTCACAGGCGACAGTTTTCTTCAACTTTATTTTTAAATATTAAAGAAACATGTTTATTGAAGAAAACTGCATCATTACATATTGTGTGTGACTGAGTGTGTGACTCTTAATTTCCCTACAAAAGGTAAAAAAGCACAATTTCGTTTATGTTTCAAATTATTGAGCTATACTAGTATGAACCCGTTGATCTCGAAATCGCGTGATACGGTAAAAAATATTATGATTAAAAGATAAATAATATTTATGAGATTATACACGACAGAACAACTTTATCTACGAAAAAGCAAATATTTCGTAAAAACCGGCCAACACGAAAACCGCAAATGATCGTTAATTACACGGTACTTCTATGGCATCGCGAATCTCTAGTGTTGCCTTGCGCCAACTGCTCGAAAACGGATGTACTACCGCGCGCATGCGCACAGAGCGAGGCCTACCGCAATTATTGGGGTTGCCAGCTGCGCGGAGCGGGCCGGCACGTCGACTATACCCTTGGTACGACGCCGTCGCCATCCACTCTTTCACTTTGTTCGGGTCTTTAGTTGACTAAAGATACGTTTTTCGCTTCCTCTTGACCAGCCGAAACTGTAAGTGTCTTCAATCAACCAAGCCCTCCCCGGGCAATCTGCCCCACCTACCTCAATTCAATTAAGTGTAAATTGCGGATCACCCCACCGAAAGCCACCTCCACCACCAGCACACCCCCCAAAGCGCGCCCCATCCACCCCGCAATTGCTGCGAATCTCCCGGTTTTCACCGTACACGAGTGCGATTTTGTTGTAGTGCGAAAAAAGTGTGTGCGTGTGAAAAGTGTGAATGTCTCCGCATGTGGCGGCCATCCGGTTTTCTGTGTGGGCACGTGGCATCCACCTTTCACCGCTCACACATTGTATCGTCTTTCTGCAACGGCCGAAGACGGGCATTCCGGTGTCCCCCCTTTTTCGCACAGCTGCCGCACCGAAGTGAAATTGTGCGTGCGTGTCAATGTGTGCTCAACACGTGGACAACGTGTTTCGAATTGCCGTCATCTCCGGATGACGCCACTCAATCGTGCGACAAACGACAGATCTTCAATTGCGTATCGTTTGCAACGCAATTGGCGACACTTAACGCACAGTTAGAACCCTTTGCCGGTTTGCCCCAAACACAGTTTCAGTCACCTTGACTGAGGTTAACCTCACCTCTCTGGCGCACGCTCTTCCAGCCGTGCGAAAAGTCGTACCGTCTCACAAGTAATTTGCGCAAGTTTATCTTCGTGCGAAACATTCAAACGCTCATTCGATCGCATTGTAATTTAGCATAGCCTAGAAATTTGCACAGTAATTCCAGTTCTACATGGATCTAAAAATTCCCCCCCTGACAACAAAAAAAAGCCTTTGCCGCCGGTCCAAGATGGCCGCAGTTTTGCGTTCGTCACACGTACGCACACACACACGGGCACACACACAGCACAGCAACAACAGCAGGCGTTCGAGCTTTGCCTACGTGTGTGGCTGTGTGCGTGAGCTCAGACGCCATGCTGCTCCATACACACAACGCAGAGCCGAGTCTTTGTACGTGTGTGTGTGAGTGTGCGGCGTATCTAACGATGGGCAGCTGTGCGGCCATTTTGAAACTTCCAGAATTTTCATACAACAAGCTTGTGCACACATCAGCGAGAAATTGGCAAAAAACCTGTGTTGGATTCGCGAATTTCGCACTTTTGGCGCAAGAATGCACCACTAGCTGTTGCATTCAAACGCGCTGCGTGCGCATGGTGCATCCGGTCGACACACGCGGCTGCACTTGGCGACATTCGCACACACAAGTTGATGCGATTTTCACTTGGTGTCAAACGTGAACCACGTTTTTCTGTCACGCTTTCTGTATGGATTAATCTCGCGGATTGCTGGATATTTCGCAACGAATGCAATTGCAATCGATGATGTCACTGCGACCAGCGATTTTAATTGATATTTCCGGACATTTTGTGCTCTTCTCGCGACATGCCGCGAACATAACCTCAATTCGGTCGAGTACTTGACTGTGGTGGTGAGTGTTTTTCGCGTGGTGGTGGTCCGCAACAACACGCATGTTTCAATGATGATACATTTCATCCAGTTCTGCTACTGAAGATCAGCATGTAGATACTCCTATACCAAATCCAACTGACAACATACCAAAACCTGTGTGTGTTTGCGTTTGATTGCTGTCCATGTTTTATACTAATTTCCCTGTTTTTGCCTTTCCGCATGCCCCCACCCCACTCGACCCCCAGAATCCAACATGGGTAAGGAGAAGACTCACATCAACATCGTCGTCATCGGACACGTCGACTCCGGCAAGTCCACGACGACCGGTCACTTGATCTACAAGTGCGGCGGTATTGACAAGCGTACCATCGAGAAGTTCGAGAAGGAGGCCCAGGAGATGGGCAAGGGATCCTTCAAGTACGCGTGGGTGCTGGACAAGCTGAAGGCGGAGCGTGAGCGTGGTATCACCATCGACATTGCCCTGTGGAAGTTCGAGACCGCGAAGTTCTACGTGACCATCATCGATGCCCCCGGCCATCGTGATTTCATCAAGAACATGATCACCGGAACGTCGCAGGCCGATTGCGCCGTGCTGATCGTCGCCGCCGGTACCGGCGAGTTCGAGGCTGGCATCTCCAAGAACGGCCAGACCCGCGAGCACGCTCTGCTGGCCTTCACCCTGGGCGTGAAGCAGCTGATCGTTGGTGTCAACAAGATGGACTCCACCGAGCCGCCGTTCTCCGAGAACCGTTTCGAGGAGATCAAGAAGGAGGTGTCTTCGTACATCAAGAAGATCGGCTACAACCCCGTTGCCGTTCCGTTCGTGCCCATCTCCGGATGGCACGGCGACAACATGTTGGAGCCGTCGACCAACATGGGCTGGTTCAAGGGATGGGCCGTCGAGCGCAAGGAGGGCAAGGCCGATGGCAAGTGCCTGATTGAGGCTCTGGACGCCATTCTGCCGCCGTCGCGCCCGACCGACAAGGCTCTGCGTCTGCCCCTGCAGGATGTCTACAAAATCGGCGGTATCGGAACAGTACCGGTCGGCCGTGTGGAGACCGGTGTGCTGAAGCCCGGCACCCTGGTGATCTTCGCTCCGGCCAACATCACCACTGAGGTCAAGTCCGTCGAGATGCACCACGAGGCCCTCGTGGAGGCCGTTCCCGGCGACAACGTTGGCTTCAACGTCAAGAACGTCTCCGTCAAGGAGCTGCGTCGTGGCTACGTTGCCGGCGACTCGAAGGCCAACCCCCCGAAGGGCGCGGACAACTTCACCGCTCAGGTCATCGTCCTGAACCACCCCGGCCAGATCTCCAACGGCTACACCCCGGTGCTGGATTGCCACACCGCGCACATTGCCTGCAAGTTCGCCGAGATCAAGGAGAAGGTCGACCGTCGTTCCGGCAAGACCACCGAGGAGAACCCGAAGGCCATCAAGTCTGGTGACGCCGCCATCGTCATCCTGACCCCGACCAAGCCGCTGTGCGTGGAGGCCTTCCAGGAGTTCCCCCCGCTGGGTCGCTTCGCCGTCCGTGACATGCGACAGACCGTTGCCGTCGGTGTCATCAAGGCCGTCGTCTTCAAGGATGCCAGCGGTGGCAAGGTCACCAAGGCCGCCGAGAAGGCCACCAAGAAGAAGTAGAGCGAGCCACTCCTAGGAGTTGACGTGCGTCAGCACAAAGCCCGCATGCCGCTGGCGGAGCCGGAGTCGGTGCAGTCGGCCACCGGCGCCTCCCCACACCAACACCACCACCACCACCAGCAGCAACAACAAGAACATCCACATAACCGACCACAAGCAGAAAGATACTCGCGAGCGATTTGCGGCGCCGGCTGCGGGCCACCCATTTCCAGTTCCATCGATGAAACGTCGCCGGCGACGGCCGATCGTACGATATTCGTATGGTTGGCTGGCGTTGGCGGCGCTGGCGTCGCCTGCGAAAGCGGCGACACCACCACATGTCAATACTTTCATCGCAAAGAGATGCGCAGGAAAACAGCCACGTTGCAAATAAATCGCTAATTATTTTTCGAACCAAAAATTACCCCACCCAACCCACCGTGTTCCCCACGCATTCCCATGCAAAATTATTTCGAAATTTGTTGATTGACGCGAAGATGTGTGATTTGGTCTGAAACCATATTGGAAAGCTATGATCCTGCACTTATTCCTTGATTGAAAACCTGTTCCCCCAACCTATTAGCGCAGTTGGCCATCCATCATGCAACCGGATCATTTTTATCATCGCACCCCATCCTCGGCATTTCGCATGCAATACGGTCACCTTTGGGATCCATATTGGCAACATACATTTCCGATACGCACATATTCCATTTTGTCAAATCTCACTTTCGAGAGTGGATGGCAGAACGTTCTTGGTGGAGAAACAACGGCAGATTTCTATACACTACTATACGAACAATTGAATTGAGAAATATATTTTTACCGGTTATACTTTTGAGAACCGACAGCAAAGCATTTTATTTGTTGGCAATTATTTTAGTTGTATTTAGTTCTCAGTCCAGCAGGCGTATTCAGATTCCGACGGTGATTCTCAGTTGTGCAGCGAAAACGAATTCTTGATCTCGTAACTCGTAATTCGAGTTGAAAATTATTCCGGAGTCAAGTTTGCCAGTATAAATATAGACGTGAAATTGTTGAGTTTATATATATAGCGAGGCTAAATAAATGTATGTATATACATTATATGTTGCTCATACGCGTTTGGAAAAAATATTCGTTCGTATTACATCATATCATATTCATACTAAAATAATTTGGGTTCTATGTATTCATTGTAAAAGTTGGTAATATTTATAAACTTTCGGAATATTTAATTTTCAGAAGCCACATGGAATCCATGCTCATGTACTCATTGCTAGCTGTAGAGAGAAGAAGCAAAAAGCAAACAACATTCTCGACATTCTCTTTGTGAGAGACGTGTTTGACGTGGACAAAATATACATAAATATTCGCACCTTTTGGGACTGCGTGAATGTTACCTTTCATCAACAACGAACGACCGCCGCCACCATGAATGTAAGTATCCTACGACGTGTCCATGCGCCGCATCCTCCCAAACTCCAGACTGCAATCGCTTCCCTCGCCACACAGGAACAAAACATTCCCATCGAGATCGCCGCCACGAAGCTGCTCGACTGGCTGGAGAGCCGCAAAATCGTGCCAAAGAAATGGGACACAGCCGTGCACGAGATCCGCTCGAAGATCGCCAGCGCCCTGAACGACATGCCCGTGCACGATGATCTAGTGAAGCTGCTGTCTGGCGCCTGTAAATAGACCTGGGATTCATTAGCGCTTCTCTGTCGCCGTCGATCATGCTAATAATATATCCATTTGTCTCCCACGACGGTCAGACATCAACTACTTCCACTGCCTGCAGATCGTCGACATCCTGCGCACCACCGAGCAGGACACCAAGTCCCTGTTCGGCCGCTACGGCAGCCAGCGCATGACCGACTGGCTGGCCATCGTTCGCGCCTACGAAAAGGACTCCGTCTACCTGGCCGAAGCCGCCCAGCTGCTGCAGCGCCACAACGCCGAGGTGCCCGGCCTGCGCAAGCAGCGCAACAAAACGGCGCAGCTCGCAGACGAGGCGCAGCAGCGCATCAAGGACCAGCTGCGCACCGAGGACGTGCTGCACGGCGAGCGAACCGCCATCTGCCAGCAGCTGGGCATCAGCGGCCGTGATCTGCGCGCCGAGTTCATGGCGCGCATCCGCGAGCTGCCCACGCTGTACGCCGAGACGGCGGCCCGGGTGGCCGGCCTGCAGAAGGCCGTCGAGTACTATGCCGAATTCACGGGCCAGGAGAAGGTGCTGCCGATTGTCAGTCATGTGGCGCAGCACGGTAATACGACGGTGTACGAATTTGTGCAGGGCGAGGCGCCGCTGAGCGTCGAGGAGCCGGAGGTGCGACTGCATTTGACCGTTGAGAATGCGGTCAGCGATGCGTCGGTGCTGGCCGCTGATGGTGGCGACATTGATTTCGGTGATTTGTCGGGCGCTGCGGCCGACGAGATTAACTTCGATGTGGACGATGCGAACATCACATTGGAAACTGGTGATGACATCGACTGGGGAGAGATCGAGGTGGTGTCGCCAGAGACGAGCGCATCCGGGGTGGGCGTCGGGGCAGACAACACGATCGATTTCGAGATTTCGCTAGATGATGCTGGCATTGTGGCGGAGTCGGAGACGGGCGGAGTGGCGCGCGGCGCAGCTGCCTATTCGCTGCTGGACAGTCCGGTGTATCGCGACCAGTTCTTCGATGAGCTGTACGAGCTGGAGGCGTTTCTGCAGTCGCGCCGCGCCGAGTTCCGGTCGGAGCAGGCGCAGTCGTTTGTGTTCTATTTGATTGATGTGAACAGTCGGTACGATGTGGAGAGTGTGCAGGCGATGGCGGATGGGGTGAAGGAGGTGCTGCAGCTGGGCGAAACGGAGGTGGTGGAGCATTTGCATCGGCTGAAGCATTCGCCAAAGTGAGTGGAATTGGATTGGAAGGAGTTTTGGCGGTAGAATGGCAGTAGAACATAAATGAAAATTCGACTGTTTTTTCGACTTCTTTCTCTTATAGATACGCCGACATTCTGGCCGGCAAACTGCACCAGCAGGTGATCGGCGTCGAGAAGTCACGCGCCACGCGCAACGTGCTCAAGGAGAAAATCGCCGCCCTGAAAGCCGAACAGGTGAGCATCGGACCGGAAATCGTGAAGCTCATCACAGCGACCAAAGTGCTGCAGGCGCACATCGAAAGCGACATCTCCAAGCGGTACAAGGGTCGTGAGGTGTTCCTGTACGGCGGTGTCGAGTTTGATTCGCACGATGCACGTTGAACGTATTGTTAAGTATATATGCACGTATACACTCCATATTGTGTCCTTGTTATAATAAAAAAAATCAGTAAAACTGCACACGAGCGTCTTTCGATTGTGGTACGGGTATGTCATAGAAGATATAATAATATTCGTCCACTGAATCAGCGATTTCGGGCGATTACCACTTTGTATCTCGCCCGATCAGCGCAAGCGACGATAAATATACAAAATACCAGAACGGGCCAATCGCTTAGATTCCACCCCCATCGCGTACATCTCGCCCTACCGCCCCCACTCTCCTCATCATCAGTTGTGCGGCACCATCACACTGTCATTCACCACCTTCTGCAGCGCCTCAATCGTCTCCTTCCACTCCTCCGCCGCAATGTTCTCCACCGAGCGCACCAGAATCTGCGTCACCTTGTCCACGTTCGCCTTGAACATCGCCAGCACATCGCACACGTTCACGTGCTCGCCGCCCGACCGCCAGCAATCGTAATCGGTGGCCATCGCGATGGCCGCATAGCAGATGCCCGCCTCCTTGGCCAGCACCACCTCCGGCACCGACGTCATGTTGACCAGATCGCCGCCAAACTGGCGCAGCATCAGGCTCTCGGCGCGACTCGAGAAGCGCGGCCCCTCGATGGTGACGGCGGTGCCCTTGTCGTGCACCGGAATGCCCAGCTCCATGGCCGCCTTGATGACGGTGTCGCGCGTCCGCTCGCAGAAGGCCGGCTCCATCGGCAGATGGCAGACGCCGACCGGCGACTGCTCCTTGCCGTCGTAGAACGTCTGGTTGCGCTTGGTGGTGCGATCGATGAAGTTGTCGATGATCACCACATCGCCGGGCTTGATGTGCTCCTGCAGCGAACCGGTGGCGGTGCTGGCCAGAATGTGCGTGCAGCCGATGTTCTTCAGCGCCCAGATGTTGGCGCGGAAGTTGATGTTCGACGGCATGATGGAGTGGCGGCGGCCGTGGCGCGCCAGCAGCACGCAGTCGACGCCGCGGATCTTGCCCTCGATGAGGACGTCGGAGGGGGCGCCGTAGGGCGTCTCGCGGTAGATCTCGCGACGCGACTCGAGCAGCTGCGGATCGTCCAGGCCGGAGCCGCCGATGATGCCGATCTGCACGCGGTTTGGGCGGAGCGGCGAGGGCGAACAAGGAGTTTGGATTTAATATGGTATACAAATCGATATAATGCGTCCGCCGCATGTATGCACATACCTTGATCTTGTGCTCGGCGGTGGTCATGTTGTCTACTATTTCGTTGTTGTTCAGTCGACGGGGCAGCAATGAATGAAATGCTAGAAAATATCCAACTACGGACAGCGGTTGCTAACGTGGAAAATAGATCTCGGTCTGGTTGCGGATGCGCTCGGATGATTTTTCGTCTCGACTGACCAACGTTCCAGATTCACAGCGAAGCGTGAAATATATTTCACTTGGCCCGGCTGATAAACTCGCACACACATACAGCACATACAGAGCAAGAGCGGCAAGAGCAAGATAACAATCAGTGTTGTCTATGGAAATCCGTGCAAAATGTGTGGCTGAGTTAGTAAATGATACTTTTACTACCATTATTTTTCCTTATATCGAACTTTAAGAATATTTACATGGAGCAGAATGGATTAGTCTTTTTTTGAGTTCCAAATTATGAAATAATTCATATTTATATATTCAAATTATATATTATTCGTCTAGAACGGTATTGCACAGCACACAGAATACCACATGCGCTTATCTCAGCGATAGAGAGGGAGAGAGTTGGGCGTTTAGGGTCTGTATTTCTGTATAAGTCTTTAATTTTGTATTTGAATTATATTGCCAAATTCATCGGTAATACTGAGACGGCTACTACGTCACGCAAAACTTATATTATTTGTTCGCCATTCGCGAATCGCGCGCGTACATATTTCTCGAATTCATCAATTTGTGTAGTTTTATTGTAAGTTTCAATGGGCCCCGCAAGCCCCAACAAATCCCCAACAATTAAAACTAACGGGACTAACGTTAGATGTAGGCCTAGGGCAACTAAATCGGATTGCAAATGGAGTGTGTGTATGCTGAGTGCTTGCGTTTGTTTGCAAGAGATCGTGTTTGTGGGTGGGGGCGTTTGTGTATGTGTGCAAAGTTTATCTCCGCATATCGCGTTTAGGATTGATGAAGTGTTGTGTCTTGTCGTCACAAAACGACAAAGTAGTGCGTCCTCGTCCTCAAACTACAAAGTGAAATATTTCCAAAACTTGCTGTCTGTATTTGTGTAGAGGCATTTGACTTAGGGCCAAAGTTCACGCATGTGCGCTGTTTGTCTAGTTCTCTTGCCCCCCTCGCTCTGTGTGAATCGCGTTCTCTTCAATCCACGGAAACGGTACTACCGTCGTTGTTGTTTGTGCACGTGTATTTTTGTTACGTATGTATAGTGAATACCTATATACTCAGCCTCAAGCCTCAGCGCAGTGGACACGTGTTTATCTCGACAGCGCGAAGTTTTTTTTTGTTCTTTCGCAACCCACGGACGGACAACGTTTCTCTATTTAAAGTGTCGCTTCATATTCATATACACATATAGGCGCCAAATTGTGAAAAAGCGTCGAACCGCACGCGATCAGTCAACATGAGTTGGACGGAGGTCAATTTGAACAAACCGCGGTCACCAACACCCACCGCAAACATCGAGCCCAGCACCGCCAACAGTGATTCGATGTCGGAAAGTGAGTTACGCGAAAAATACCCCGATGTTCGGCGGTCCAACGGATCGACGACGGGGCCTCCGCCTCTGACGGCCGTGACCAACGACGAAATCGACGAGGTGCTGGACGAGTTTCGGCAGCGTATATTCGATGCGACCGCTGAGACGCCAGAGAGTTTGGTAAGTACGACTCCTCCTCCAGATAAAGTGCTTTCAGATGTAATATTCGCATGAACGAATACCGTAATTGACAAGATTAGATAGGCCACGCGCAATGCAGCACGTAATTTGTTGACCCTGTGTGCGAAAAGCGATAGCGAAACCATGCAAGAATGTTCACGATAAGAATTTACGGAAATGACCACACGCGATTATGTGTGATGTGTGTGTATGCTGTTTGCGGATTGATGTGCGAAGACTCAACCACGCACGCACACGCTTACTACATATACTCAAAACACGAGCAGACCTAACGTCAATAAGCCTCGACGACTTCGAATTTCAAATGCTTTTACGGTCCATAGACGCAGGCGTTTGTTCGAAGCAAATGAGAAAAATGTAAACTAAAATACTAGAGCATACACAACGTACTACATGGGCTGATAAGTATCGGGAGAAATAGGGAAGGACCAACATTTTTGATTAAATTTGTTTCGTATTGCTCTAGTTTTTCAACTTTTCGATCACCTTAAAAAAGTATTCATCGCAAACCCTTGCAAAGTTTATCGATTTATACTGGCTCTTTCTATCCCTGATGCTACCATTTCAGTTTTGAGAATACAAAATACGCAAATAACCATAGTTGAGACCACAATTCATAGCCCAATTCATTGATTATGGCTTTTTGGTCGATTTTGTCGATTGAGAGTTTTTGCGTTTTTGCGGCATCCTCTTCGCAAAGAGTTCTCGCTGGCCCGAAAACGTATGCACGATATGCATATTTATTTTAAATATAACCTGAGGGCATCAGCAATTTTCAGGTTCCATCCTTTCCGTATTCCGAAATTATTTGGTTGACTTATCGATGTTTTCGTAAGGAACTGAACAATGTAGGCGTCCACAGCGCGCATCGTCTTCTCTGTCCAAATGGAAGGTACAGAATAGTTTTCGAAATGTCCTAATTTAATTTTGGCTAGTGCAGACTCCGAATAACAAATTCTCAAGACATGTTTTGGCTCCAGCGGCCCTTCTACCTATCAGAAATCAGTGCTTTAATAAGACTGTAAATACCTTCTTCACCATATGTAATAATAATAATAATAATACTGTTTTGGCACTACAATCCATTACAGGTTTTGGCCTCCCTTCTATACTCTCCTTGTATGTGAAGAAGTAGCAGGGCTTCATATAATCGGTTTCGGGTTTAAAGATGCCATGTGATTAGCACAGCGATCCAAAGAGTAACCCTAGGCAACATTTAAGATCCTTCTTTGGATCATCGTTCGAAGAAAAAACCCGCACCCATACCGGGATTCGAACCCAGGACATTCCGATTGTGAGGCAGGTACTCTACTCCTACGCCTGTCAGACGACCACCATATGTTTGGATATGTCAAACCACGAGTTACAATATATAAAGTCAATATCTTCCAAACTATTGTCAGTACTCGTATAAGATTTTGTTTGACTGGCTGAGAGATGAGATCAACAATAAATTTTGTCTTCATCAAAAATGTTGTTCCTTCCCTATTTCTCCCGATACTTATCAGACTACCCCAAACGATAAATATGGCTATAATTCTAGACGATAAACGATAACACATATGAGATGAAGTAACTTACAAACAAACCGTCCATTCCCACTCGCAGAGCATCAACGTGTCCGAACGCTGCAAGGCCCTGTTCGAGCTGGACAACCGCGTCGTCACCATGCCCAACATCAAGGGCGAGATCTCCGAGCACTACCCCAGCCAGATCCACATACCGGTGATGCAGCGACACACGCTTCCGAGCCAGGCGCACTACGAGACGTACAACACCCAGCCGATTCACGATGGGCAGCTGCGCAAACTGTGGCAGAACTCGCGGCGAGCGCGCTGTCGGACGCGCGTCCCGGTGCCGGTGATCCTGTGGCGCAACAAGTTCCTCGTGCGCTCGGCAACGATTTCGGGCGGCGCGGAGGTCGCCGGTCGCGTGTCCACCGAGACGGTGTCCTCGGTGTTCTTCGGCCAGCCGCCGGAGGTGGTGGAGGAGGACCGGAGGGCGATGGCCTCGCGGCTGGACGCAACGCGGCAACTGATCGAGGCTGGCCGGACGGAGGACGGAGTGGCCAATGCGCAGGCGGTGAATTTGGAAACGGATCAGACGGCACCGTTTCTGGAGGCGGCGCGGTTGAGCGATATCCAGTTGCTGAACTACCTGCGGGTGGGCACGATCACGGATTTGATGGTGGAGAAGAAGAAGAAGAAGTTTGGGATCAAGTGAGTACACATTAATCGACTAAGTTTTTGAATAATCGTTTCTCCGACGAAGGCCGATATTTTTAGAAAACTGATGTTGCAATTTGTGGGTGACATAATTCCGACTTATGATATACATAGATCGACTTTTTATGAACAAATCGCAATGAATGGTCTTTTAATTCTTAATTCTTCTTCTGTTGTTGGCATATCTATAAGCCCTATAGTGTAAATTTATTACTGACTTTTACCTGAACTCCGTCCCATTCGCCCCTCCAACAGAGTCACCTCCTCCGAGAAAATCGACAAAATGGACCGCTACGCCGACTTCCTGCTCTCCGTCATGCCCTATCCGGGCTGCGAGTTCTTTAAGAAATTCCGCGACGCCGCCCACTCCACCGACAATCTCGTTTACTCGTGGTCGGAGGAGCAGAACGACGCACCTCTCCGAGTCGCCGACATCCAGCAGCACTGGTCGTTTTATGGCCGTCGCAAGAACGACATCAACAATCCGCCACCATGGTACAAGCGCCCCATGTTCCCCAATCCGCAGCCGTACGCTCCGCTTCCCATTAACTGGCAGGAGTACAAGAGCTGGGATCTGCGCAAGCTGACGCTGAACTATCTGCGAAAGTGCCTGCACAATCTGACGCACAGCGACTATGGGATGTTGGTGCACTGCATCAGCGGCTGGGATCGGACGCCGCTGTTCGTGTCGCTGCTGCGCATCTCGCTGTGGGCGGATGGGGAGATCCACCAGTCGCTGTCGCCGCTGCAGATGATGTACCTGACCATTGGCTACGATTGGTATCTGTTTGGGCACGATTTGCCGACACGGCTGGCAGCCGGGCAGGATATATTCTTCTTCTGCTTTCATATGCTGAAGTACATGGGTATCAAGGAGTTGATGGTGGATCAGCCGCGATGGAAGTGAGTATGCGAGAACTTGTTTGACAACGTTGGTCGTTGAGGACCAAACCCGAAGAATACCGTTGATGGGAGGTTAATGGAAGTCCAATTATTTGATTTTGGCCTTTTTTAGCTATTCGTGAATCGGTTGTATTATCTTGGTAGAAAAACATTGTTCTCTCCTAATGTGTTTAGACCATTTCGGACTTCGTAGGCCTAAAATATGAAATAGTATGGTCTATGTTGATTTCATGAATATTAATTTCCCGAAATACAGTCGTAATAATAATGATGTACTTGGATTGCTATTGAAGGGATTCGTCGCTCTTTGTACACTGATATGACTTTCGATTGAAGTCCGAATGTCAGTAATGGAGACATAGAGACTCTATTGTCAGAAATGTATCCCAACATTCAGCCTAATCACATTCGAACGGCCCTTAACACTTCCGAAGAATCAACATGTTTTTATCTTGTTCGATTGTGCATTTTAGCGGCAGTCATTGCGCAAAGAGTTTTCGCATGCCCATAAACTAAAGCACGATACGTCAATTTGTTGTTTAGATTTTCGATATCGTTAGAGTAGCAGCAATGTCGGACTACCGCGGTTTTTTCCGAAAAAATTTAGTTGATTGTTTCATGTATTCGTCGATAACCGTCACATTTTGGCGTCTATTGCGCACATCGTCATCGGTGCCTATTGGTCGGTAGATATATTTTTTACACAAATTTTATTTCGGCTATGGCAGAACGCGTAGAACAATTCCTTAAGACATGTTTGGGCTCCAGCGGCTCTTCTTCCCATCATAAATCAGTGATCAGTGCTTTATCTATTCACGAAATTCCTTCTCCTCCATATATCGGGATTTGTCGATCCGCGTGTTACTTCCAAACTAATGACAGTTCGGGTATACGATTTTTTATGGCTGGCTCAAAGATAACTATGATCAATAATACATTTTGTCTTTATCAAAAATGTAGTTCCTTATGTGTCAGACCGGAGACATAATAACCCACGTGTTACGTTTGAGTGAAACTTGTCGTGTTGATTCGAATACAGCCACCCAACACTACTTCATGGGGTACAATGGATGTAGATGATGATGAATGTTGAGTCCAAAATATACTTCTAAGAATGCACTGTCCAAGTATTTTTTTACCAACCAGTAAATATATTGAAATGTCCACCTGAAAGTAGACAAATGAACGAACAAAACGATGCATAGATGACTCAAATCGGAAGATAATAAAAATACTTAATTAATTTTATAGCATTGAAAAGAAGACAAAAATAATAGACAGACAGACAGAATAACACCATTACATATAATAAAATCCATCTGTCTCTTCGCAGACCTCGCATCAAACGCACCAGTAACAGTAGCACTGGCTCCGAGTCGGCCGGCGGCAACGGAGGCAACGGCATCGGCGCCGCCGAAGTGGACATGATTCTCGAGGGAGACGAGGTCGATTCGGCCCAACGTCTGTCGCAGAGCCGCAATGGGTACGAGAGAACGGCGACGACGATATAATATCTGATGCATTTTATTAATTGTGTTTTCGCATCGTTTCGTTGCAGCAACGCACCGAAAGAGTCGAAGCGCGTCCGTTCGATCAGCGGCTGCCAGTCGATTTCCGAGCAGGCCGACGAGCACGACAAAAACAAATTGGACGGCAGCATGGAGGACATGTTCGAGGAAATGGAGCGTATGGGCGGCGGTTCGTATGAGGTATCGGAAAACGGGACGGCTCGAAAGGTGGACGATGATACGAGTGATAAGGTGGACGACGAAATGGAGCGAAAGGCGGACGAGGAAACGATTCCTAAGGCGGACGATGATTTATTCATCGATACTCAGCAGCCACCACGGTGAGCGGGGGTGAACATTGGGTTGGGCTAAATTTATCAATACTGGCTGCTATGCAAAGATCGCTTATGTGTGTCCATGTGTGTCCTGTGCGGGGACAATGTACATACAAGGTCTCTTTGTATGATGACTATGTAATTTAGGGCCCGATTTCTTGCAATTTTTTTTGCAAACCTCATAGATAACGGCGAAATTAACAATATAACAAAGAAAACCGTTGTGAACTTATTGTTAACTTATTAATGGTGCGTTTTTTATCGCACGTTCCCAGCAAAAAGTCGACCATTCCGTGAGTATGAGACCTATGATAGCAATATTTTGTGATAAACAGCTCAAGATAGGGCTCTTTCAATCACGAACAGTTTTGGATCATTTATATAAACACTTTCTGAGCATTGGAGCCTCGAAGGTACAACATATGCTTGTTAACATATTAATGGAATGTACTGTAGCTCGAAATGCAATAATGTTTTACTCGTGAAGTCTAATTTGTTTATTTGTTGCTCCATTTTGTCGCAGTTCGGCACCAATGGCAATGCCAACGAGAAAACGCACTGATTCAACGTCGTCGACGAGCAGTTGGACGGTGGTCACAAATACCGGCAGCCTAAAGCAGGGCGAGCCGTTCACGTCGCCCAGCAAAGGCGAAGAGGACGAGCTGCTGATGAAGAGACTGGAAGCGTGAGTTTCGAAGAGCCAGTTTTCGAATTCGATCATTCGAAACTAACCTGTTATTTCCTCCCAAAACAGCCGACGAAAAAAACTCGATGAGCTGCGCGAACAATTCTACCTGCGCTACTGGTCGAAGATTGGCCAGTCAAAGCAGCACGGAGCATTCGGTGCGTTTTTGAACACTTTTGCGTGTAAGGTCGGCCTGTCCTCCAAGATGCTCTAGCGGCAACTGGGCGGCGGCGGCGACGACCACGGTGGCGTCTGGTGGCGGTTTGATGTGGGATGATGTGTTGTGGATGTGCAGTGATATGGTATCTGTTGGTCGGTAGTGAACAACGTGCATGATCCGCGTTGCGTTTTCGGATTCAGTGTGGCATTTTCACAGCGATCCCGTGTCCTATTCCGCATGGTCCATGGTCAAATAGCAAGTAATAATATGCATGTGACGGATGTTATATGGTCGTAAGTGTCGTCGGTTTTTCTCACTCACTCACTAAAACGAAAATGTTTCCTCTATATACCACCAAATGTAGGTAACTTGCCAGCCTAACGATCGCGACCCGTCCCCACCCAGTTTTGTCGATCCCACACGCACACAGCACACACAGTCGAACACTCCCACATCTGGAACCCGTAATCTGGCCACCACAAACATCTACGCCCGACACGCACACGAATCGCGCCACCTCCCCAGAGATGTGTGCGGGACACCCAAAATTCCCTCCAAAATGGTTCAGATGGTGACACGTTTTGGTTTTGTTTCCAGAGCTTTGTGCTGGTGGGGTGAATGTGTTTTTGAACGGTGTCCACTTGTTATGTGTCGCCTTGGGCACCGCGTGTAGTTGGCGCGAACGTAAAATTTGCAATCTGCGATTTGAAACACGATGTACGAACGAAAATACGCGAAGCTAGTGATATTCCTCCGTGCACTTTCCTCTCCACATCGTTTGATCGCGCATTGCTCGGTTAGGCGCTTTCTACACGGTGCCTTGTCGCCTTGTGGTCGATATTGCTACTATAAGCCAAACGCATATGAAAGTACAAACAACGAATGAACACACATTACACACTAGAGAAACCTGCACAGATGTTCGGAGAAGATAAAGCCACAAGTGTTGTCTAGTTTTAAGCACAAGTGAAACAAGCTGAAACTGTCTTATGTACACACCTACACACACATCGTCATATTGTAATGTTTTATCTTTATCATTTTCATTAGTTTCCGTTTGTCTGAATGTATACACAATTTTTCTCGTGCCGTTTGTAATATCTTATCTCGTTTTAATTAGTTTTAAGCTAAACTTAGATATTGCTGGTATAATAACAATGTAGCCTCATAAGACATATTTTTCACTGTTTTATAGTAATAAAATAAATCGAATAGTTTGGTCAACGAGAAGTTTTCGTGTCATGGTTTCGTTTAATTTTTTTAAATTGTGTGTAAACTGTGGATTGTCTGTGAACGTTGACGTTTTTCGTATGCGTATTTGAAAGCAATAAATCCAGTGTCTTTCACAAGTTATATTAGGCCACATTGAATAGAAATTGACAATTTCATAAGTCTACAATGTTTGTCAACTAGGCACACGAGTTTTTTCGTATTTAATATTGAAAACAAATAAAATCATACATAAATAAAACAGTCAACATGTTATTGGACATACAAAGATGTATCACATGACGCTCATGCTCAACTTCTCGACTTGGCCGCGATGTCTGCAATATCGGCAGTCTCAACGGTGTCCGTGCTGGAGGCTGTTCGGGGAGATTATCGAATTTGTATTCAAGATTGAAAACCAAACCATAACTGTACCACGAAACTCACAAGCTCGCTTCGTTGGACTCTCCACACCGTCCGCCGTTTTCGTCGGCGCCTCGTTCCACGGCTGCAGTCGACCCGAACCGCAGACCACGAAAATCGTGTTGCCCACAAAGAAAATGCCGGCCGCCACGAAGAACACGATTCGCCACTGGTTCGGATCCTCCTGCGCGCACGTGACAAAAATTCAATTTTAGTTCGATCGTCATTAAAAATCCATATCAAAGCATCGCTAACACGTTGAGTTGAACTTGGACATTACGTTTGGATTAAACGTTAGAGAAATAGCAAAATATATAACTCGACAACAAATATAGAAGGATAAGTCCGATTTTGATTCCCTTTGAATAACCTATATTTCAATCAAAATCGGACTATTCCTTCTATATTTTTTTGTCGAGTTGCTAATTCTCTAACGTTAAATCTAAACGTAATTTCCATTTTTATTGAGATGTCCATAACTGATTTGGTACTAATTGATTTAATTTTGAAAACGATTGAAACGTTCAATTTATCATTATCAAATCCATATCACACACTCACCGCATCCGTCACCACCACCGACACGAAAATCGGCCCCAACAGCGACATGAAATTCGACACACAGTTCGTCATGCCCATCAGTGTGCCCGCAAAGTTCGGCGACAAATCCATATGATTCACCAGGTACCCGACGAACGCCGCCCCATTCACCGCCACCGCCACCGTCAGCAGCACAATCGCCAGCGTCGTATGCTCCTTGGTCACGTAGCCCAGCGCCACCAGCGCCGCAGCCGGCACCCAATGCCCAACCGTATTAAACACTTTCCTCGCCGCGCCTACCCCCAAATACCGCCGGTTCACCAGGAAATCGGACAGCTCGCTGAACCCGATCATCAGCAGCCACATCACCAGATACGGCATCGCCGACAGCAGCGCATTGCGCTCAATGTCGAACTGCAGCACCTTGTTCATGTACGTCGGAATCTCGGCGAGCAGCGTCCAGAAGCCCCAGTTCTGCGCCGAATGGGCAATCAGCAGCGCCCAGAACGGCACCGACGTCAGGATCGAGCGCCACGGCGTTGCCTTTGGCTTATCGGACGAAGTGTCGCAGCCGGCCGTCGACTCGATGAAACGCTTCTCGGCGGGCGAAATGTGCTTCGCAACGGCCGGCGAATCGCAGCCCAGCCACAGCCAGACGATCACCCAGATGCCGCTCAGGCCGCCCGAGATGTAGAAGATGCCCGGCCAGCCGGTCGTGGAGGCGGCGATGACGCCGCTGACGGCCAGCATGCCCACCGTTCCCATCTGGGTGCCCGAGTAGGTGAAGGTGGAGAGGAAGCCGCGCTCGCTGGGATGCACCCAGCGGGCGAGCAGCGTGTGCACGCTGGGATAGAGAAAGCCCTGGGCGAGGCCCTGGACGACGCGAGCGGCGCACAGGTACTGCCAGCCGAGGTCGGGAGCGAGCGGCGTGAGCAGCGTGACCAGCGAGCAGACGCCCATGCAGCCGACCAGCAGGTATTTGGCGCCGAAGCGCTGGGCGAGAAGGCCGGCGGGTATTTGGGAGACGACGTAGCCCCAGAAGAAGCTGCTGAGGACGAGGTTGCGCACGGACTCGGACCAGTCGTATTGCTGCGGGTGGGTGGTGGATGGGTGAGTTGAGAAATGGAATTGGTACGAGAGAACATTGATGAACAGTTTTAATTCTAAACAGTACTGCTGTTCTAACTGAACACATTTGTTCATGTTTCAAATAAAAGTTATATTATACGTAACAGATGCTTTATATTTTTAGCGCATAGATTGGCACGTCTTGTGATCGTAAGATATGAATGACTTTGGCAACGAACACTCAAAATGCAAAATTCAGACATTTCTGAAGATATCAACAACTCGATTGACTCCGATAGAGATATCAAGTCTCGATAGATAACACGGAACGATAGATCGGAAAATAAAAAAGTCCCGTTAAATAATAACGGAGGTATAACAATAGCGTATTCAACTACTAGGTTCAGCTACTGACTATTATCGCCTGTACTTCACAATTTATCTGTTCAAAGTTAATGCGATTCTGAGAGATTGATCATTAGTGAAACATAATATTGGATAGAGCATGAAGTTTTCTATTTATTTGAAATACTTAATTTTGTATAGTGATCATGATACTACAATTATAGTTATCTTTAGTTTCAGGTCCAACTACGCATTTGATTAAAAGGGACTCACGATCCCCGATCCTGCTGATTCTGGCCGGACGTCAATAAAGATCGTTATTTTTCGAAGTTTCAATTGCACATAACTTCGTTCTGGTCGATAACCGATTCTAATATGGTAATTGTCATTAGTTAATTTCCAAATGTGTATGTATAAATTGTTTTTACTCAATTTATCCATTTAATTACTTCAACACTTAATATATTTTCGTGACTCAGATTAATTTCATACGAACTCTAATGAGGCAATTACATTCACCACTTGAAAGTTGCACAGTCTCACACATCACAACTCCTCACCTTAAAACTCGGATTCGACGAGTTGTCCATCATCGCCACGATGCCGATGGACATGTTGACGCGCAGTGAGTAGGCGAGCAGCATGCAGGTGAACATCAGCAGCACTTGTATGTGACGCAAACCGAGGCCTTTGGCTGCGAGTTGAACGATATATTAATATACATGAAAGTGTTGATATTTTCGATACGTGTAATTATTCCGCTGGCACTCGATCGATATTTCATACATACAGATTAATCTAGCTCACCGAGGTGAGAAAATCACAAATTAGTTAATCTTTTAATTACATGCATAGCGCCTGTTAGATACTGGTGTTACAATCACGCATGTAACATGTAATGTATCACCTAGGCATGCGAGCACCATGGCGCCATATACCATGCAAACTTGACCACGAACTGTCCGAATCACAGGTGCACGAGTGCACATACCGCACAGGTTGATTTCCAGACGCGTCGCGCGCATTCTAAGGAGATCAACTTTAATCGCGAGGCGTCGTCAATAAAACTTATCACAAACAAGTCGACCGACTATACGGGAATTTGTGGTTCGATTTTATTTTGAGTTTATTCAATCGTGTTTTGATGATGATTTGCAATTTGGTACACACTTTAGGCACAGTTGTATTGCAATTAATAACACAGATAATATATTATAAATGCCCGAACGAGTTTGATTAGATTGCTTGAGCTCCCAAGCAGTGTGTAGAGGTAGTGTGTAGGCAAATATATTAATATAGACAACCGCAGTAGCGGCGCTTATCAGTTCGAAACGACAATAAATATACATTATATACTCGTCTCAATATCTCGGCTGTTTGTCGCCCGCTCGGATAATCACACATCAACAATAACTTGTCACATAAACACTTGAACTACTTACGCCTTGAACAATCATCGATGGAAACGTCTTTATTGGACGTTTGATGCACTTCCACATTGGCGGCGTCCGTCGGTTGGCGCCGTTGTTCTTCCGCCATGGTCGTTTCGGCAGATTTATCCATTTTGTTGTAGAGGGGCGCTATGCGCCAGACTGATTGAGATATTTGTGTTCATGAAACTACTATATTTATACTAGCCCACAATAATTGTTCATACTCAATTCCGATGACTGGTGAATTCCGTTTGAATTGGGCATTCGCGTGAATGGAACAAGAGTGCATCATTTTTTATGCACATTTGTTCCATTCACACATGCTACCGCACAAATACCTACAATGAGGTAATTGATTTGTTGAAAACCATTGTTCTGTGTGTATACTTATCAAATAATGAGATTTCGAACGATTTGTCACATCAATGGGATGAAAATAACTATTTTTCCACAATGCGGTGGTGTGGAAGTGTGGACATTGGTGTGGTGCCCCATGTACGTTGCATATTATGTGAGATGCGCGCGCAAACCATCGATCGTTGCGTCTGCGGCGCGAGTCGCACTTTCACTCGTCCCAGACACAGCTGTGCTCGGAGTGTGCAAATTCGTTGTGCACACACAGTTGGCAGAAGACGCGTGCTGCTGGCTGGCTGGTTTTTCTGTCGGTTCGTCGTCGAATGCTTCTCGCTCATTTGCATGCAGACAATCACATCACACGCGCAACTGTCGAATAAATCGTCAACCATTCTGATCACATCATGCGCCAAAAAAAGCCGCCAAAGGCCAACGAGAACGCGCGTCGTCGTTGATGACGTCTAGAATTTGAAAGCACAGATCGCAATGCACCGCGAATGCAGCGTATCGTGCGAATTTTCGAAATCGCGGACGCTGCGCGCGTTATTCGTCGTTATACCGTATAGTGTTGCGTTTTGTGGTCGCGATAATCTGTTGGCTGCGAGGGAGCACTATGTCGTCGACCGGCGGCCCGATCGATACTGACTGGAAACCGCGAGCTGGCTGGCTAGCTTGCGCCTCGCGCCGCCTCGCTAGGTTTGTGTGTGTTCGAGTGTGTTTGTATTGGATGTTGTCGGCTGTCGAGAACGGGCGCACGCGCCAAGAGTGCATGTTGATTTCTGCTGCGCTTATGTGTGTGTATGGAGAATATTGTGCGAGGTTGTGCGCTCGTATGCGTGCGCGTGCACATGCACTCGAACAACACGCACACTCTCGAACAACATACGCTGCGACGAACACCGACCGGCTTACGTTGTTTGAAACTTATCAGATTGTATATGAATGAGGCGCTTGCCGATCGCATGTTGATCGTGTGAATTGTAATCGTGTGTGTGTGTCTGCGTGAGCATTGTATTGTTGCATATCGCGTCGTATATGGGATGCTTCAACGGTTATTAGACATACAGACATTCACACACGCTCACCGAGCGCTAATCATTTTGGAGTGTCGGACTGTTGATCGTAGATTATGCATGGCTTGCATGCATGCGCATAGATTGGCTTAACGGTCGTTTCCATCCGACAGGGGCGCGCGCTACTTGACGAGCTGATAGTCTGACAGATAAATACTATGTCTCTGTATATATTGACATGCGATGATAGACCAGCTGATCGCTGATTGTCGTCGAGTGAAGATATACCATACTAGACGATATATTCGAAATATTCGCATTTCGAACAAATTTCCTTGGCGCACGGGCAAATAGTGGTTGAACTTGGGTATGCAGCCGTTTGACGTGAAACGTGAATGTGTAACAGGTGCGGTTTTGCAGCGGTATGCCTCTAACGCGAACCCAGTTTCGGTTTCGTTGTGTGAGTGTGGTGGTGTTTTGAATGCGCGCGTGCACATGTGTTAGTGCACATGCATTGCTGATTAGCCCGCCAGTCGACGAACATTACCGCCGAAACGTGAGCGATTGAGAGTATTGCGTTGTGCGATGTATTGGGGTTATCGGCCGAGTATAAGTTCGTTTGCAAATGCATATGGAATATATGCGCTCTAGCTGGCTGGCTGCTAATTCTAATGACCTAGTGTGCAAAACTGTTCACCCACACATACACACACACAGTTCGCTGAGTTTGATTCGAGAACAGCAGCAAGTGATGGACAGCCAAATGATTCCGTACGAGGACAACAGAAGTTGAACGACTCGTAAAAACGCAGATTGCGCTTGATCATCAGCCAGCGGGTCCACGGATCGCATCTAGCTCGAGCCAGTTCAATTGTATGTGTATAATGATTGAATACAAGACATACACTCATTTCGGGTTGTGACCACAGCATCGTGGAATTGATAAATATTTGAATATATTGAATATATTGTGTTTTATCAAATTGCAATCACGACGAGTAACCGAGCGTAAGATTCAGCGCTGCATCTTGGCGACAAGTTGAAGATTGGAGGAATCACGCAGCTCATAAATACATACTCAGGGAATATGCTATTCTACTTTCTATGGTTATATTTCAATTGATTAATTTCTGAGATATGTTCTTGTTCATGCGAAAGCTCTTAGTGAAATGACTGCCGCGCGAACTCAAAATCAACCAATTTAAACAAGATTTGTTATTTTGAAGCAGCAGGACTGTCAGGACTGTTCTGAGATTGGACTGGCATGATGTTGATGCAGTAGTGACTGAGGGAGTGGACAATTTAAAGGATTGGGAGAGTGATGGACAGATCGACGACGCACTATATACTTATTAACAAGGCCCGGAAGTTAAGGGAAAATCCAATTTTTTCCTGTTTATCCTACAGAACATTTGTAACCACGATTATGCGTCACGTTTCCGAACGATTAAAATGAACTATACTTTTTATCCCCATTTTCCCCCTTTTTGCCCTTTTTTTGACGTTAGGCCCTTTTTCATCTATAACACGCTAGACGACACTTTGTTTTATCGGCCTTCTGTATAAACTTTTCTGACCTTCTTTTATCTCCTAA
>JANTBZ010000004.1:248808-264985 GCA_024741255.1 Exechia fusca
AATCGTTCTATACGAAGGACATCGAAAAGTTGGAAGATCGCAATATTCATAGTATCGTCCTTCAATAGAACCGTGTTGATTATCCACAAATGATTTCATCTAAAAGATGTATCCTACTAAAAAACGGCACGGACTTTCCGGACTATCTGTTACATTGTGGACCAAACATTCTGCAAAAAGTAGCAGCTATTTCCAAATATCGCTTCCGACTCACCTGCGCTCGCAGATCCGAAATCGTCACAAACTTCTTCAGGATATTCTTCGGCAGAATGTACGTGTACCCGGTCTCCTTGATGTCATCGGAGCTCACGTAAATGTGATTCGTACGCAGATGCAGATTGGTCGCCGAAATCGCTCGCACTCGCCACTCCGTCTTCGAGCTGAACGTCTGCGTCTCGTAGTTCGAGGTCGTCGACGTGATGATCTCGTCGCCGTGCTTGTTGGTCGTGCGCGTCGTCGTCGCCGTCAGCTGCGACTGCTCCTTCGTCTGCTTCTCGATCTCCGCGATCTGCTGGCGCTGCGCCGACGGCGCCGAAATCTCCATACCCAGAATGATATCTCGGATCTCCGACTGCGTCAGCGACGCCACATTCACGTTGTTCTTCTTGCCGTAGTCGGCCAGAATCAGATCCTTCAGCTGCACCTCCACCTTGATCCACTCCTCGTCGCTCAGCGACGGCCAAATGTGATGCGCCTCCGTGATCGTCGTCTTGTCCGGCTTCAGGATCACCTTCGTGCGCTCCGTGTTCACGTGCAGCGCGCGCAGAATCAGAATCAAACGCGAGAACGCCGTGTACGACGAAATCGTCTTCAGCCAATCGTCGTACAAATTGAACAGCACCATCTGCGGCTCGGTGGCCTTCAGGATCAAATCACCAAACTTCTCCACCTTCAGACACGCCTGGAACGGCAGCTGCAACTCACTGCCCTTGATCACGATGTTCGGGAAATCCAACAGATGCACCTCCAACGGATCCAACATGCCCTTGCGCGTCACGATGATCTGCTTCGGCTGCTCCTCCACCGGCAGCGACCGAATCAACGCCGCCACCTCCTCGGCCGTCTTCCACTTGGCCAGCTGGCCCAAACGCTTCTGACCGGCCCACACACTGGTGTGAATGATCTTCAGGAACAGCTGACCGGTGCGCGGATTGAAGATGAAAATCGCCCCGTTGATCGGCTTCGTCGTCAGATTGCCCTCGAATGTCTTGTGAATGGTCACACGGTACACGTTCGTGTCATCGACGAACCAGATGATCTGGTTGCTGAACAGCTCGCCGTAGTTCTGCGACGACAGATACGGCTCCGTCGGCTCCGAACTGTACAGCTGCAGTGCCTTGCGGATGCGCTCGCGCAGCACGTACAGCGCCGGATTGGCCTTCATGATCTTGGCCATCGCCTGCTGGATCAGCGGCTTGCAGCCCGGGAACCAGTTGCCATAGGCACTGTGCAGATTGTACGCCAGATCGATGGAGATCAGCACGCCCGTCGGTGACGGATAAATCGACATGTTGTCGGTGGTGTAGTCCAAGAACTTGGCCCTCGCATATCGCTCCACATCGTGCGAATCGTAGTCGCCCCACCTCAACTGCACGTCCAGCCAGTACTTCTGCGTCGTCGTATTGTCCATCGTGTCCTTGGTGTCGGCCAGCAGCGACGGCCTCGACACGTTCCACTTGTACGCCGGGAACAGCAGAATATCCGCACACGACGAGTTCATCTTGTACGACTTACGCGGATGGATCGTCTCCTTCTGCACCGTCTCAATCTCCAGCGCATCCAGCTCCTGATCGAACACCTGACACAGATCCATCACAATCGACTCGTGGATCTTCTGCCACAAATGCGCACGGAAAATCTGAATCAGCGAGATCTTCAGCGTCGGAATCTTGCCGTGCATGAAGATACCGGTCAAATCCAGCTGCACCTGGAAACCCACGTACACGTTCGCCCTGTTGATGGTCGGCGACCACCACAGCGTGAACCGACGATTGGGGATCTGGTTCAAACCGGAACGCTGCGCGTTGGTCAGCTTCTTGTACTTCATCGACTCCTCGAAGCCGCTCGCCTTCTCCCAGAACAGACCCTCCCACGTCGGGAAGTACGTGCCCTTGAACAGCGTGTGCTCCAGAATGCCCTCCACGCCGCCCAGCGCCTGGATCATGTCCGTCCGGTAGTTGTTCAGGTTCCACAGCTTGCCGTCGTGCCGCTGATGCGTCCACCAGAACGGATTCTGCTTCAGCACCTGGTACTGCTTGAACTCGGTCCGGATGCGCCAGCCCTTGTCGTAGGCCAACGTGTGCCGATCCTTCTGGAACAGCGTATTGATGCGCGGAATTCCGCGATCCCAGCTGTCCTCCAGATCCTCCAGCGTCAGGCGTCGGTTCTGCGCATTCGCCTCCTGTCGCTTGAGCGCATACTCGGCCCAGACGCGCTGCGAGTCAATGAACTCCGATTCCCACGGCTGAATGTACCGGTACAGATTCGGAATCAGCTGGTCCTCGTCGTGCGACATGCCGGAGCGGAAATGCGTGATGCCGGTGTCCGTCTGCTTGGACCAGCGCAGATCCGATTGCGGAATCAGCACGTGACCCATGCTCAACATGCCCAGACCGCCCAGTTCCTTCGGAGTGTAGAACACGACGGGCGGGAAACGCGAGGGCATCTTCGAGTTGAGGCCGATCTTGATGCGCGTCTGGATCTTGTTCTCGCACTTGACCAGCAGATCGAGCAGCTCCTGCGTGCTGACCACCGCTTCGCGGAAGTACGTCATCAGACCGATCAGGGCAGTGTTCCACTTGTTGACGATCTTGGTGAACGTCGTCGAACCGGAGGCCATCAGGATCTGGCGCACTCGGTTGTGGAAGCGGCCCAGCGACTCGTCGTCGACGCGCAGGAAACACTGAGCCGTCCGCTCCTTGGTGATCTCGTTCTGCAGGTTCCAGACGCCGTCGCGATGGGTGAACTCGTCGTTCTGGGTGCGGCACTTGGGCAGAATGCGGCACTCGTAGCCGGACATGTTGAACAGCAGGTTCGGGTTGTCCTTGGAGTAGACGGAGACGAAGGTGTTCTCCCACTGGATGGTGGTGACGGAGCGCGGCAGTCGGTTCTTGATGTCCCAGAAGACGGCGCGACCGCTGCGGAAGAAATGAGAGAAAAACGCCAATAAAACGTGCTCTTATCAAAACAGTCTACAAATGAAACTCACAGATTCACATCGTGCTTCATCAGACGCATCCGCGCATCGCGTGGCCAGCACTTCTTGTTGTTGTAGCCGACAATGTTCTCGTTGTTCGGATCCGGATGCTCGGTCAGGTAGCGCTGAATCAGGTCCCTCGCCTCCTCCGCCGTGAAGCGCAGGAACAAATGGATGCGATCGACGTAGCGACAGTACAGCCGAATCGGATGATTCGTCTCCGTCTGCGCGTCCTGGAACGTCAGGAAGTCGTTGGGCATCTGCGGCGGTCCGGCCATCTCGCTCGAGCGCTGCAGACCCAGAACCAGCAGATCCAGCACCAGGCCGTAGTATTGGGCAACGAACGAGGCGAATTGCAGACCCCGGATGATGCCGTAACTGTTGGTGTGATTCATGTCCTTGTAGTTGATCACGACGTTGTTCTTGGCCGTCATGTAGTCGGCAATGTTGTGATCGACGATCAGACGCAGCAGTCGATTGAGCAGCGTCAGATCGATCTTCTCGTAGAGCTTCTCGAAGCGCGACTCGAGGAGGACGTTGCATTCGCCCTCGCCGACGTCCCAGACCTCTTGCAGGTTGTTGATGCCTGATCGGGAGAATGGCAAGGATTAGTTTAGGTTTCACAGGATTGAAATTGGGCGTAGCTGTCGTCATAGGATGTCTCGGATGTTGGCAGATCACACAGCGAGCGTGAGGTTTGTAACAAGGGGATACTCGAACATGATCTCTATGTAACAAAACTCACGTCCGACATGGACACACTTCAAATAGCAAACCAAAATCCAACGGCATTACTCACCCTGACACCACTTGTACACCAGCAGCGGTGGCGGCTCCGTGTCGCTCGGCTTCACCCATGGCGGGAACAACCTCCGCTTGTCCGCCTCATACCACAAATACTGATCCAAATACGCGTCCGTAATCTTCTCCAGCGGCTCCACATCGTACACCGGAATCAGATGACTGTACAGATCCATGAACTCAATGCCGACCTCCTTGAACGCGCGCTGCGTCAACAAATGACGCTTGATACGCGACAGCGCCTCGTGCGGATTGTCGTAAGCCTGCTCAATCAGACCCAACTCCTCGCGCTGGCTCTGATTCAACCGGGACTTCACACTGTACGCCTCCTTCAGCCGCTCCAGCGCCAGAATCAGCAGCTTCGTGTCGTGCTTGTACGACAGCGGCGGGAACGGAATCGGCGCAAAGCGACGCGACTCCAGCCAGTGCACAGTCGTCGAGTAAATCGCCACCGCCTCCTCCGGCGAAATGTACGGTCCATCCTTCAGGTAGTTGTGCTGTCGCTCCTGCTCCGCCTTCAGATACAGACGCGTCAGACGGCCCAAGTTCTTCTTGCACACCGTCTTATCGACCGTAGCTCCTCGCCGGATGCGCTCCCGATTGTAATGCGCCGTGTTCGTCCACCAGTCGGCCTTCATCTTCACGTAGCGCAGAATCATGTTCTCGATCGGAATGGGCAGACCGGGCACCTTCCACGGAATGTTCGCCTTCCAGCAGCGCCACGCCTCGGACAGATGCTGCAGAATCGTGCGCGCCTTGTTCTGCTTGATGCCCTCGGGCATCATGTCGACGATGTCGTGCATCACGGAGGCGCGCAGCTCCAGATCGAAGTGCGACTCGACGCGCTGCTTGGTCACGGTCTTGGCGACGCCCTTGGAGTGGCGACCCTCGAACTGACGCGACAGCAGATTGCCCAGCCAGCGCTCCAGCAGCGGCGTGATGCCGCGCATGAAGAACAGCCAGACGCGCCAGCCGGGCGCCCAGAAGCCGCAGCCGGGTCCCTTGCCGACGGGGCCCTGAAATGTGTGAAGAGAACAACCCGTAAACAACAAGCACAGACATCAAGAGCAATGCTCTCTCTCACCGTATTGAAGCGATAGTACACCAAATGCTTCAGATCCTTGCACATCCGAATCTGTCGCATCAGCTTGTACTTGTACCGATACATGCCCGTCAGCTGGCCCACATGCGCGAAGATATACTGCAACCCGTCGGACAGCTGGAACGCGTCCACATTGTTCAGCCGATACTGCACATGCGAATCGATGATCAACTTGGTCAGCCGCAGAATCTCACGGCACAAATGGAACGCATTTCCGAAACGCGACTTCTTACGCTCTTTGGTCGTCAGCGTCTTCACCGGCTTCAGATTGAAATTGTAGTCCAGATGCAGATAGTTCAGGTTCTTGCGATGGATCAGCAGATTGAGCATGTTGTAGCCCTGTCGGCACACCTGCAGACCCGCCTCCACCCAATCGAGCTGCGTCGTCTGGAAGAATTTGGTCGCCTTGAACGAGCGGAACAGGTAGCGCTTCTTCTGCGGCTTCGGATGCCGGTGCTTCAGCGCGTTCAGCACGTAGTACTTGAGCAGCTTCTGGTAGCTGACGCGCACCTTGACCGGATGGCCGGGCGGACAGTGCTCCTTGTACCAGCCCTTGACCAGCGGCACGTCGAGCGCTCGACGCGTCCGCCCCGAGCGCATGTTGAACGGCCGCGGAGCCCACAGCAGAGCGATGCCGTTGGCCGTGTTGTCGGTGTAGAGCGGGCGATCTTGCAGGAACGGCTGCACGTAGTCGTCCAGCACAAAGTCCTCGTCCTCCGCGTACATGGTGGGCAACTCGACGGTTTTGATGGCGTTGCGATGCGAGATGGGATTGATGAGGGGATCGAAGTAGAAGGCGGGCAGATCGGGATCCTCGGTTTTGATGTAGACGACGTTGGGAGCGTGGTACCTGGTAGATAGACAAACAAATGGCTGATTATTCGCAATGTGATGGAGACTGTTGTTGGATACATATCGAATTGATTTGATGGAGAAATGTATGTGACCTTTAGCGATTGCACGCGAAACTTTGAATACAGCGCAACCAACATCAAAGGACCACAATTGGGAAGAAATCGCACATTTGTAGTAGGTAAATCTCTTATTCAACGACATAATCTACCACTGGCGAACAACATCGAAACACGTGCACAACCAAACGGTCCGACAGTTGACACAAACATGGAATAACTTGCAGCTGAAACACCCAGAAACGTAAACTTACCACGACAGGTGCACGAAATGCGGCATATTGTTGTACAGATACGGGAACGCAATCCGGTACTCCGTCCGCACCGGCGACCGAATGATCACCTTGTTGATGTCATTGAACTCGTTCCAATCGTCATCGCCCACATTGTGATCCTTGATCAGCGGCTCGAACTTCGGACCGCCCGGAATCGCCATGTTCAACGCCTTCGCGGTGAAGAAGCTCTTCGGATCGAACAGATAGAAGAAATTACTGTCCACCAGATCGGTCAGCAGCTGATTGGCCAGCCGGTACAGCGTCGCCATCTGCGGCAGCGACAGATTCCACTTCCGGTACGTCGATCCGTTCACATACTGCGACCCAATCAGCGGCTTGTGCTCGTAGAACCACCTGCACACCGCTCCGTCCTCGTCCGCATCCAGATCGATCTGGATCGCCTCCAGCGGCTCCACATCCAGCACATTGTCCGCATAGTCCAGCGGCGGCTCCTCGTCGTCGAACGGCGGGAAGCGCATGCGCTTGAAATGCCGTCGATCGCGTTTCTCGCGTCGCATCATGATCCACATGGTGCCCCACTGCGCAATGTACACCGGCTCCACCACCCACGGAATCTCGTTGACGAACGTAATGGCGCCGGTGATGTGGTACAGCGCCTGCACGTCGCGGATCTGCTCCCACGGCATCGGCATGTTCTCGAGCAGCTTCAGCACGGCGTGCGGCATGTACTTGAGCGCCCCCAGATAGACGCGCTTGTCGTGTCGGTACTTGCGGCTGGTCATGTCGCCGTGATCGCGGATGATCTTGCGGATGTGCTCCGGCGGCATGTCCTCCTTCTGGGCGTCGACGAAGCCGAATTTGCGCTTGTCGGCGAAGCGCTTGTTCTGGATCTGGTGCCATTTGGCCGCCTTCTCCTGGAGTTTCTCCTCGCTGAGCGGCGCTTTGGGTGCCGGCGGCGGCTGCTGCTGGAGCTGCGGGGGTAGTTGTTGTTGTTGGTGCAGCTGCTGCTGCTGCTGGTTGAGGGCGGCCGCTTGCTGGGCGTGCATCGCGTGCTGCTGGGCCATAATCGCGTGCTGCTGCGCCTGCTGCTGGGCCATCATCTGGGCGGCCCAGGGGCTGGGCGGCAGCATGTACGGCGGAATGGACATGGCGGTGCGGTCTGTTTACGTCTGCGACGGCGGCGTTCTGTGTTGTGAACGCGAGAGCGCGCGGAGACGACGCAAAAGACGAATGTTAGGTTAGGTTGAGGGCGCAAATGTTTTCCGGAGATTTCACGGTGAAGCTGGCTCTCCGGCGGGCCGGATTTACCGGAGCTGGGTGCGTACCTTGTCCGAGTGCTAGCCGGTAGCACTTTTGGGGGCCGGCGACGCGATTCGGTGGGCGAAAACGGCGATGCTTTGCGGAGCGAAAAACCTTGCGTCCAGCACGAAAACCAAACACTTGCGAAAGTGAGCAAACGATTACAAATCCGGCGTCCATCGGCGCGAAAGGCGAAGTGCTGACGATGTGGCAACAGTGGATACGCTGCATTGCCGACCACGCAGATAGCACGATTGTTTTGGTTGTTGTTGTTGGACGAAATAGGGTTGTCTGTAATACGATTCTTGGTTCCTAAAAAATGAATATTTTAGCCGGTAAAATATCAAAATCCAACTCAAATGTCCACTTCACACTTATTATGTACTTTATTTCAATCCACGAAATTGATCGGAGTGTCGGATGTGTTCTCATGTCTTCTTCCCTCACAATATACCTCGCGTGTCAACCTCTCTACTCCAGTCCGTACAACTTCAGCGTCCTGTCCATGCTCGTCGACGCCAAGTACTGCGCGTGATTGCCGAACCGGACGCCCGTCGCCAGCGCCGTGTGCTCATTGAACACCTTCAGATCCTGCCACTGCTTGCACGAGTACACGCGCACATCCGTGCCGGCAATCGCCAGATACGTGCCGCTCTGGTCGAAGCACAGATCACGCACCACGTACTCCTCGTCCAGCTGGATGGTCTTGAAGTTCTTCAGCTTGCGCAAATCCCACAGCTTCACGCACGCATCGTCCGCGGCCGTCGCCAAATAGTAGCCGTTCTCCGAGAACGAAATGGCCGAAATCGGGCCGGTGTGGCCGGGGAAGTTGGCCACGTTGCTCTGCTCCTTCAGATCCCAGATCTTCACCTGCGCATCGTCGGTACCGGTGCCGAAGATCAGACCGTCCGGATGGAATTGCGCCGTCGTCAGACCCTGCTCGTCGGTGTCGAGCACCTTGCTCAGCAGACGGCCGGTGCGGATGTCGGAGAAGGCCCAGTGCTTGTCGGAGGACGTGGACAGCACGTAGTCGCCGGTCGGATGCAGCGAGAGGCCGGTGACGGGACCGGTGTGACAGTTGAGCTGCATCTGGGTCTGGGAACTGTGGACACACACGAACGGGTTTAGATACGGCAGGTAAAATATTCTAACGATTTGTGTACTCACGTCGGCACATGCCAGATCCGGATCGCCGCATCCGGCGACGCCGTAATCACCGTGTCCTCCACCGGATGATAGATCACCTTCGTGATCTTCTTCGTGTGTCCCTTCAGAATCGCCACCACCTGCTCGGTGTCCTTGTTGAAAATGATCGCATTCTTGTCGGCACCGCCAGTCAGAATCTTGCTGTGATCCGTCACGTTGATGTCAATCGCCAGGATGCCCGGCACACTGGCCGAATGCAACGACGGATTCGTGTAGGTCCTCTGGAACTGGCGCACCACATCGGCGGTGACCAGCTCCTCCGGAACGGTGCGACCGCGTCGCTTGCGCTCCTGCGTCAGAATCGTCGCCTTGTCCTGCAGCTTCTCGACGATCTCGGGCGTCATGGCGGCCACCTCGACGGGCTGAGCGGCGGCAGCCGCGCCGCCGGCAGCCGAGACTGCCTGTCCTCCGTTGGCCGCATCGCCTCCGGCCTGCGCCTGCAGTGCCGACTGTGGCTTCAGCGTGGCCAGCGCCTCCCTGGCAGCCGCCACCTCCTTATTCAGACGCGCAATCACACGGCACGCGGCATCGTGCTGGTACAGCGCATGACTCAGTTCCTGACGGGCGTTCTGCAGCTGCTGGCGCTGCGTGAACGTGTGCAGCATCAGGGCGTCCCATTCGTCCTGCATCGATTTCAGCGTCGCCGGAATGCTGGTGGCGCTCGGCGGCTTCGGTTTGACGATCTGCGGCACCTTGACGTCGATCAGGTCGTCGACTTTGAGCTCGGTGCCGGCGACCGGATCGCAGCCGTTCTCGAGGATGTACTTCTCGATGATGCGCCGCTCGAAGATGGCGCCGGAGGCGGGCGACAGCACCGGCTGCTCGGGCGTCTCGTTGGTGACTGCGGAGGTGGGTGGGGGTGAGTGAGTGTGTGTTTTGGCGTCATTAGAACATAACCTCACATGTGCGGCAAATCGGGGTGCTAGACTTACTTGTGCAGACCAGAGCCATGGCGGAGTTGTGGTTGGGCTGGCGAGTCCTCGGAGTCTACGGCGATGGAGCGCAGGACCAAGCTGAGCTGGACGTGTTTGGGGTAGCAGCTGAATGGACGCGGAATTTGGCGAGAAATCTACGCGCCGAAAGTGGAAAACACCGCAAACAAACACACAGCGAATTGAAATTGAACTCATCTGCGCCGAGTACAGACAAGCGCGATGCAAACGTTTTTTTTGTTGTTCCTCAAATGTCAGAACTGAGTGAAACTCATTTTCTACGGGGCTCCGATTCCAAAGTTGTACTAGACTTCAAAACTCAAAACCACTTGAATTCATGACGTCATGGATGTTCGAGCTAGGTAGTGTTGACGACAAGAATGAAGCAAGTATGCCAATTTCATCAATCATAATTGCATATTACTATTTGCAGAATTCCGTTTTTTCACCATTATATCTGCTTGTTTCCTCCTCAAGGTCTATTACGAGATATTGAATGCGGATAATCAAGATTTAATTCCAAGCTAGCTCCATATTTCACAATAACATATGATATGAACGTTTTCTGTACGAATTATACACGTGCGAAATATTCCGCTAAAATGGCAACAAGTCCGCTGACTCGCCGCCGACAAACGACAACGTGACCGACCGCACTTTTTTACCACTATCAACACACAGTTTCGCACCTGAACGCTCGGTTGCACCTCTCGCCTCAATATGTTCCACTGAATCAGCACTCCAAACTCCACTCCACTCGCCGCTTATCTCTGTCCGGTCCGGTCCGACCTATCCGCCCTGTGGCATCCGGTCATCCGCTCGTCCGTCGTCGCCCTGGCTCGATGATCGCTGCACCAGCATCACCAACACCACAACCACCGCAACTGCATCCAACCACAAGTAGACACGTCGCGCGTCGCCTCAAAATGCTGCCGCAAGCCGTCTACCGCACACTGTGGCTGCTGCTGCACGCCGCCTTCCGTCTGCTGGTCGCCGTGCGCCGCCAGTGGCTGGACGCCGTCAGCCGGGCGGCCGAACACTTTGAGCCGGCCGCCACGCCGGCTCGCGAGCAGCAGATCCTGGAGCGCGTGCGCGCCGAACTGGCGAAGGTGCCCGCGCATGTGGCCGTCATTCTGAATGCGGAGACGCGAGACGATGCAGAGACGGCGGAGCGTTTGGCGCAACTGTTGCGGTGGTCGGGGTACGCGGGCATCGGGCATTTGAGCTTCTATGACTATCGGGGTGAGTGTTTTATAGAGTTGACTGCGACTGAGAACAAATAAACTGACGCAATCTGTTTATTTGCATAGGTAACATCGAAGACTCTTGGCCTCTCTTGTACGCCGAGATTCTGAAACACCAGGCGCCAAAACACCACCACAGCAACGGATCAACGACCAACGGCCATAGTGTCCCCTCTTCTAACGGACATTCCAACGGCAACGGATTCGCCCACACGACGTCAACGAAACCCGCCGCACCTGCCAGCCATCCGACGACAGTGCATCTCATCGACCAGCACCTGAATCGCACGCATCTGGTGGACGTGACGCGTCAGCTGTGCGCCCAGCCGCCGGCCGAAGCCGCGCCGATCGACGTGCGGACGGTCGATGCGCATGTGGCGCGGACGCTGAGTCCGATGCCCGAGCCGGAGCTGGCGTTCTACTTTGATGCGCAGTGCTGCACGTACGGTTTGAGTCCGTGGCAGACACGGCTGACGGAGTTTGTGCGGCTGGAGCGATCGGCGCGGATGATCACGCTGGGCAGTTTTGTGCGAGCGCTGTACAAGTATGCGAAATGTGAGCAGCGGTTTGGGAAGTGAGCAGCAGAGATGCTGCGTGATGGCTGATGCAAGAGTGCCAGGGTGTCTGCGGGTGGGATAGCCGACAGGTGTGTAAAGTTCATAATGATAATAATGCGTGTATTTATATATACCCGGAAGGTCCTACTATATAAATGTCTGCAATGCGATACAATTGCTATTGCCCCGTTTCGTCGTCGCGTGCATTTCACAAAAAGCAAACGGAACAAACACAAACAGCGCATTCGTAATACAACTTTAATATAATCGTATCGTATAGTCCAAAACCAAAAGTATGCAATACAAAAAAAAACACGAATAAAAGCCATATCGATAACTTCGTTGGTTGGATTGGATTGGGGTTGGATTGGGAAGGATGCTGTGTGTGTGTGTGTGTGAGTGGGGATTACAATAATGCGTCTTGTGTATGCGAACGACGCTGTAAGTTTCTGCTGCTCCTGACCATCATCATCTACGCCTGGCGGATCACGCTTCTATGCTGCTCTGGGACCACCATCAACACCAATCAATCGTCGGACATCTTCTCTTAGGACGGCAGACCGAGCGATTTCCGCACAATGCGCTTGGCAATTTTGTTGAACTCCTCGCGCTGCTCGCGCCACATGATGGCCGCATCCACGTTGGCACCGGACTCGTCGTTGGGCTCCGCGAGCATCGAGACGACACTGAGCAGGATCTTCTCGACGCTCTGCACGGGACTCCAGCGCTCCGCGGACAGTTCGTAGCCCATCGGATCGTCGCCGGGCGCGTGCAGAATGGAGATGCAGACGCGGCCGTCGACGAATACTGCGGAAGAATGAGCGTCGGAACAAAGATGTGGTGAGAAGTATGCGTAGATCGCTGGATCGGAGAGAGCTTACTGTTCGGATGGAACATCTCGCACTCGAACGACATCTTGGGCGGACTGAGCGGGTAGTCGGGCGGAAAGACGAGCTTGGCGGGGAAGACGCCGCCCTCGAAGCAGGTGCCCTCCGGACCACTGCAAGAAAAGATGAAGATATGGATTCAAAGGTCATCAAGTTGTTGAGAGCGTGGCGGAATTCAAACACTGCACTTACGCGATGAGCGCTTCCCATTCGAAGAAGTTGTCCTCCGTGATCGGACCGGCCACGATCCCCTCGGGCGGATTTTGGGTGAGCTCTGCGTTCGGAACATAAATAAATGGAAAGGAAAACACAAATGTTGGTACATCGAACAGCTGGCGTTAGAGCCACATGCTGTAAACGCCCAATATGCCATCGCCCATCCATCTGTCCAATACTCACGCTTGTATTCCGCCATCAGGCGTCGCAATGCCGATCCAGCCATCTCGCCGAGAAAAGGAATAAATATCACCAGCGATTTTTGCCTCCGCAAAGACCAAAAACTAAATTCGTGACGTGAGCGAAATATGTTTGCGTGCACTTTTTTTGCGCTGGCTAATGTCAAAACAATTCGCACACATGCACAAAAAATACTCACGGATGTATACACACACACGCGCACACATGCACACATTGATAGTGAAGTCTAGTACGTCGTAGAGTATCTTGACAGTTTCTCACTCAAGCGCTCGAGTAGTTTTTGTTGTGCTGCAAAATCAAAATATTTTGAGCCTCAGTCAGCTCAGCGGCGATTTTTCTTAAAACTCCCGTAAAATCTCTGCCACCTGCCCAACACAATGACGCTCATCCGATTGATCGCGCCCCTGCTGAGAGGTGACCATTTATTCAAACTCGATTCAACGGAGTTCCGCTTCAGCACAGCTGACTGATTCTAAACATCTTTCCCTAACCCAACTTCGCATCGCATCAAATTGCAGTGCCCGCACTTTCGTCCTGTTCGACCGTCGGCCAGAGGGCCGCCTATCGGGCGGACTTCTCGCCGTCGGACGCCAAGTGGCGTCGCGAGCGCAACCTTCCCGCCTGCCCGACATCGTTCGGACCGCTGACCAATCTGCCCGACTACACGTTCGCCGATGGCCGACCGACGCCGCTGGGAGTAAGTTCCAAGTCGGACGGAGTGGTTGGGGAAATGCCTTTTATTTATCGACCCATTTCCGCACAGTCCCGCCAGCGCAAGCGCGTCATCCAGCAGCGCGAATACGCCGCCAAAATCGTGCAGCTGTCCGCCGAACTGGACCACGCCAAGGAGCGGCTGCCGCGTCTGCAGCGCGAGGCCGAAGAGCGTCGGCAGGAGCAGCTCAGCCAGAAGCTGAAGCCGAAGGGTCATCGGTTGCTGTGAATTGGCGCACATCTCGCCGTCGTTTGTCAATAGTTCCAGAGCGTGTAATTATAATTGTTCAAAACCAAACATATGTATATCAGTCGATGCGCGCGTCTGTTCTCGCAGGTTTATTCCGTGGCCGCCGATCGCGTATAAATTAAAGTCTCTCACTGATCTGGTTCAACACATTAGTACATGGTACATGCGGCACAATTCGCGCTTCAACGCGGCAGATTGCGTCGGGACTGAAGTCGAATACACGCACAAGTCGCTACACCTCCTTCAGCGTGTCGAAATGCAGACCGGTGTAGAAGATGATCCATGTCACCAGGAAGCCCGCAAACGAGGTCATGAAGCCCTCCTTCATCAGTTCCCAGACGCCGCCGTAGGCCTCCTCGTCGATCTGCTGGAAATTGATGCAGTACACGTACACGATGCCGCAGTTGATGGCAGCGAAGCTATACAGAATTGATATTGAAATTAATTTCGATTCGAGTGGGGTCGAATTGCATTGCTTACAGCGCCAGCGCAACGAAGCCCTTCATGAACAGCACACCCCACACGATGCCGATCAGGATGCCCAGCACCTGGCGCGCCCAGTAGATGGTGTCGAGGAACTCGTCCTGCGAAAGAGCGCAAATCACCAGATTATTATCACTGTGTCAATAAGCCCGCATATAATCACAACCCAAATCAGCACGTACCTTATCTTCCCACTCCGAGTTGGCGGTGCAGGCTCGCGTCCACACGCTCGGCGTGACTGGGGCCGGGGCGTGCTTGCCGTTGCCATTGGAGATCGCGTTGTTGGTTTTGCTGCTCATGATGCGGGCGGAGGCTGCGCGGAGGCTGTTGCAGGTACAAAACTCAGGTATAACTTAGAAATAAGCCGAACGAGCCTTTTAGTGCATGATTTTTTTTTGATTGATTGAAGTGGTGGAGGTGGGGGAAGCCACTTTCCAGTGGTCGATGAGGTGTCATGGTGTCAGATGTTTTGGGCCTTCCCGTTGCCGAAGAAGAACTAGGCGATCTAGTACTGATTGATTCGAACATTGCATTCGAATTTTCACTCAGTCCGGTGCTCAGGCTTTCCGACAATGAAAAGGCATTTAAGGACTATGAAGGATAGTATGATTTATGGATACAAAAAACTAATTATTCACATTCTGTTGAGTTCCAAAGTTGTTTGTTCCGAAGATAAATTATCACTTGAGTGGCTTGCCCCTCGTCGTTGCACTCAAATGAGCGATCTAGTACATTATGATTCTCCCCTCGCGGCCTCCTCCTCCTCAGTGCATTTTGCACTCAGCTGCGAATGTTTATAAGCGCAAAGTGGATTTTTCGTGTTTCGTTGTTTATTTTTCAGTACTTTTATATTTCCCATTTGTAATCGCTCCTCGCGATTAGACGCCACCGCCAGACACCCAATGTTTTGATCTTCCCAACATTCGGGTGTTCCGCCACGCGTATTCAAGTTCCAATAATTCGTTTCCATTCTGCGCTATCGCGACTCTTGCTGCGGACACAAACACAAAGCAACGCACACGCTCGCGCTGGTCGCTAGGTCGCTGGGTGCGAACCATCGTCGATACGCGATAAGCAGAGCCGCCATCCGTCCATTTGTGATTATGCTGTTTTCTGCTTGATACACACATATACTACGACGCTGAAGCTGTGCGGCGCAGCACATCCATCGTGTGCAGTTTCCCAATAACATCGCATCATCGTGTTGTGTGGAGCTGATCGCTCGACGCCCTCTTTTCACACATCTGCGAACGACGGCGACGACGTCAAATTCGATCCATCGCAACGAGCGCCAAGAGCTTCCAAACACCAGCATCATTGCATCCGCTGGCTGTTCCAGCAGCGTCGGCACCGTTTTCGTCATGCCACTGAATGTGCCACGCACAGCTGATCAATATCCACAATGGGTGAGTGTGTTTGTGTAGGGTAAGGTGGGGCAAGTTTTGCCCATTATAGCCCTGCTTGTGAATGAAGATATTTCACCGAATTTTGGACATTATGTTCATTTAACAGGACGCTTCCTACCATTATAGGTTCCGTCACGGTAGGACCTTGAATACAAAAGTTATAGCCCTATATCTCATTGATGCGCTAGGAATCACAAACGATTGATGTAGAACAAATTTGAATGACAGGCTTCGAATCGAAATTTACCTGTAAATCTGAATCTGGTTTTGTTTCACCATTCATTTGAACATTCACGATAGAACCGAGGTTTATCTCTAATGGGCATTGCATGGCCTCTTTATGTTTTATCCATGAAACTTGTATGTAACAAATATCATTAAGATATGTTTATACAATGTTTAGAACATAGTCCAATCATTTTTATCTGGAAAAGATATACATGTGTAGTGTTATTACCATTTTTCGTGGGGTAGCATACACGCAAAGTCCATAAGCGCAGAAACAGGAAACCCAGAAGTGAAGAATAGATGCGCAGAAC
>JANTBZ010000004.1:285352-325956 GCA_024741255.1 Exechia fusca
GCGGAATGCGGAATAGGGAACGTTGAATTGATCAATATTATAATATAGTTGGTAGCAATATTCCGAGCGCAATGTGTGTGGATGGATTTGTGTGGTATGGAGGTGTGATACGACCCGAAACGTAAAGTTTAAACCATCTACTGAAATCTTCGTTTTTCTCGTTTTGAACGTCTAGCTATAATAATTTAAAAATCCAATGACGCATTTTTGTTGAACAAACATTGTTCTTCCATTTTTGGTTCCATATGCGAACGTCTTTTTTATATCGTGCTTATACGATAGAATAATGTCTATTCAAAAAACCTGCATCAATGGATTTCAAATTATTATTGCTACAACGATGTACAAAACGAGAAAAACGGTGATTTCCGGTTTATTTAAACTTTATGTTTCGGGTCGTAGATTGGAATAGTAATTTCATTTTTTTTATAAAAAATTCCGTTCTTTCCAATCACACCTCGTGTATGGTTTATGGAATGTTTCGATAGCATATTTGATTGGGTTTTGGGACGGTCATCTCGTTCGGAACAATTAACGTTTTAGTTGTGGTCAATTGCGTGTGTTTCTTGTATGTTTTGTTCTGATGCGTTATCCGATTACAATATTATTACGATGCGTTACCTGCTCGTGGAGCCCGGAATGCCGGTGACTAGTGTGGGTATACTCGACGATCTGCTCATACCGCCGCCGCCGTTTCTGTTAGTCGGTTTTTTGGTTTATGGTTTATTCGATTTCACCATGTGGACGTGTGTGGTTAGAAGAGTGAGTGCGTGGTTAGATTTGGGTTTATTCGTAATAATTTTCCTGGTATCATTATGTTTAAAAATGTCGAAGGTGCTGCGTGAACTGGGCTAGCCAGTGCTCTTACCTTGTGGGCGCCGGACTCGCGCTGCCGGACGGCGTCCGTGGTCGCGAAATCGTGCTGCCGAAGGCCGACAGACCGGTGTTGCCGTTGCCGACGCGCGTGATCGTCGAGCCGCCCGATTGGACGGAGAGGCGCGACGGCCGGACGCCAGTGGGTGTGGTGGCGGCGACGGTGGCGATGCGCCGTTGTGGAATGCGGGATGGTGTGAGGTCGTCTGGGTGTGAGGAACGATTAGGAAATTAGTTGAATGATGTTGTACCTTCTATTTTTTTTTGTTTTTTTAATGAGAAATTCCTTCGCATTATTATATTTCTTTAGATGTGGATACTTTGAAACTCGAACATCACTAGCGTACAGTCACGAACAAAGAATTCAAAACAGTTCTCATTACACAATAATCGTGATGTCTCGTAAAGATCAAGATAGAACAGATCATAGGTTTTATTTCACGCTGCGTGAAACACAATGAATAATGAAAACAAATGTAGATCTTGGTCTCTCAAATAAATTCTGGAGTAAAAATACAGCTTTATGTAACGGAAAAAAGTAAAGAAATTATTTAGCAGTTGCGATAGTTCAGACTTGGGATTTGGTTAACCAGTCGTTGCTGGGCTCGTTTAATTGTTTAGGTGGCCATGTTATACATCATTGAAAAGGTAAGGCTTTGATCTTCAACATACAACTATTTTCCAAACTATTAATATTAAGTTGCAGACACACTGCGCTGTTCAACATGTCGATGTTAGTGCGATGTTTCGCTCAGGTGATTGTTACTATTCGCTCCGCTGTACTCTTGAGCTTGAGACCTGGCGCATTTTGATTAACATTCATATTCTTCGATGGGACACGTATTTCCAGGCCCACACTTTGAAACATTCGAAAAAGTCGGGAAATGGATCGATGGATGCTTTTAATCGCTGGAAGGGAAAGACTATAGTCTGAGATCCACACAATAAAATGATAGGGTACATGTGTAGCTAATAATTGACAAAATTCAGAAAAATATATCTTTGATAGATTTCTTGTAATAGTCATTGGTATATGACACAAACGGCCCCGTTTCAACATTTTCAAAAGTATTTTTCTGCTTGCAGCCAGCGCATTTTTTTCAATATATTTTGGGACTATACGAGTAGATATTTTGATTCATTTTAACCCCCGTCTACAAGAATCAATAACATACAAGGGGTTCTGTGACTTAAGCGATTGAGACTGCCTCATTCATACAATCTAGTTAAAACAAATAAATATAGATACCCCATATCTAAAACCAATTCCCCACTCACCGGTGCTATCCAGCGACAGCGTCGAGCCGTGCCGCGACGGCGGCTTCGAACCCGCCCGGCTCACCGGCCGCGAGTTCGGCTTCGAGCCGTTGCGCGAGCCGCCCGGCGTCAGCCCCGTCCGTGACGGCGTGTACGATGGCTTGCGCGGCGTGTACCGGCCGCCCGACAGCGCCGAGCCGCCAGCGGCGGCAACGCCGCCGCCACCGATGCTGTTGCTCTCGTTGTCGCTGAGCGAGTCGGGCGTCGAGGCTGAGAGCGACGAGCGCGACGGACGCGACATGGCGACCGATCGCTGCGAGCGCTCACGGACCTAAAACGGAGGGGTGCGGAGGTTAGTTGGAGTCCCTCGGGTAGCGGTTGGCAAATTGTGTGTGTGTGGTATTTCCTTTGAGGTGTGTTTGTATGTTGTGTGTGTGTCGTTCTTGGATCTGTAAACCCCCTGCGGTATTCGTGGTGTGTAGCAATTACAACTGAGGACAATCACATGTGCTTTACATATCTAAATAGATAGGAAACTAAAACCAGACATAAACGTCTTCAAGTCGCTGAGTCGTCATCTTCTGCTCCATGTCCGGTCGCTGCTGCTTCGCTTTCGCTCTCCTCATCATCATCACTTACCCAGTGCGTCGACGGATGACAGTGCGGCGCATGCGGACTCAGCGGCGTCGAGCGCGAGCCGCCGCGAATGAAGGCGGTGCCGCCGGCGCCCAGATGCAGCGGAAAGGCGCACGGCATCTGCTCCTGCTGGCGCAGGCGCTCGAAGATGGGCATGAGCTCGGCCAGATGCTCGTCGGCTTCGGTTTGGAATTTGTATATTTCGTTAGATTGAGGCGCAATGGGCTCTCAATCGCACGATGCCAGAACAGTATGTGCGAATATCGCGGTCGGGGATTTGGAGATGGTCGAGAGTATTTTTTTATCGTTCTCGTTGTTTGAACCAAAGGATATGTGGCAAGATGATCGTTTGGATTTCGGGTCTATGATGCGAATTGTGAAAAAGCGCGAACAACACAATTGTATATGGAAGCCGGACGCCACAAACTAGGTTGGAGGACATTTGGGGGTGGGTTGTGTCGAGTGGGTCGTCATTTTGTTCTGTCTACGCACACAAAATACACGCTACATTCCAGATTACATGCTAAGTACTCTAAACACTCTCAACACAAGACAACGACAGCAGCAGCAGCAGCAGCACACAATTGCACAATACAGTAGCATAAAAACAGACAATACATAACATGAGATACACACACATTTACCTGCGAATCCCGGTCCGGATCAAACGCACTATATAGTCTAATCAAAAATCGAAATTCTACCACCACAAAAAAATACAATACATCTGTACAATCCGTGTCCCATCCACCGCTTGCACAACAAAAACCATTTGCTTCAATCAGAACTGGCAGTGCTTTAGAGTGTGTGTGTTTTTCGTGTTCGTGTTCGTGTGGGTTTGGTTCAATGTTCGGTCTCAATTGTAATGGGCAAAACGTGTGTGAGTCTCGTCGGTTTTACCTTGGTGATGGGGCCCTGACTGTTGATGGGCGACCCGGCATGCGATCCGTTCGGATTCGATCCCGATGACACCGATGCGCGCGGCTTGAATGCGGCCATGCTTTGTGACACCCCATCGGCCAGAATGAACTGTTCGCGCAACTCGATGTTGGTGCGTCCCTTGGCTACACGCACACGTTGGTGAGTTGTGATCGTGCACGACAGCATAGATTTTTTTGTGGTGATTTGTTGGTGGTGGTGGTGATGGTGGTGGATGCACACAGGCGTGTGAAAATTCGGTTGTTTTTGGTGGTGGTGGTTGGTGGTTGTTGAAGTTGAAGTGCGCGAGATTGCGATTGCGAGAGATCCAAGTGTTGCGGTTGCAGTTGTGTGGTTGGTTGGGATTCGGTGAGAGATTCGTGGTCGTGGTGTTTTGGGGTTGGAGAGGGGTATTCGATTGTTGTTGTGGTGGTGGTGGTGATGGGGGGTTGTTAGTTGTGTGACAAATTTACGGGATTCACGGAATATAAAATAAGAGCAAAGAAAACAAAACAAATTGAACGGGTTAGATTAAAAATCATATAAACAATAGATACGAATATTTACAAAATCAAATGGGGAAAAAACGAGATGAAATGGCGGATGTTCGAATGTACATGGGGTGTGTGTTTCAGTGTGTATGTTGTTGACGCAGAGCAGAGCGCACAGGACGAACACAGGAGCGAGAAATCAATGTGAAAAAAACAAAAGAGAAAAAACACAACGATAAGAAAACGGCACACGGTCACGATCAAATATATAAATATAAATATGAGTATGAGAGTTCTTCGTAAAATGGCACACGATTATGATACAAATAATGAAAATGATTATGGCCAAACCAATATAGCGGAGTTATGGTTAATTTATGCAATCGTGCAAAGCTACAAATATTTACAACACCAATCTACGCAGATATCAACCTCACCTTACTTGTCGGTTGCATATGATTCGTTCAGCCGAAAGCAAACATACTTCCTTAGTATAGCACACAGCACACACAAAACACACATGAAATCATAAACACCCGCATTTCGACAAAAAATGCCAACAATGAACACATGTAAATGGATTCGGGGAAATGGGGTTGGACTAGTTTGAACGCGGCATGCACAGAACAATCGAACGCCAAGACACGTCTGAAGGTGATTCTTACACAGAGGGCAGCATGCCTCATGTTGACGCGGATCGCACGGATTGGGCAGTGGAAAGACCAAAGCCACTAGAGACGGTTTGGCCAATTTCCGAACACAGAACACACGCATGCAAATAACGCAAATAGAGCAACCAATAGAAAATCAAATCCGAAAACAAACAGAAACAAAAGGTCAATTGAACAACGGAAGCAATTTGGAATTTGGAATTGTAGTTTTGGGGCGGTGGAGATTTTGGTTCGTTGTTATCAGTATTAGTGGGGGTTTTGGAGGAAGAAAACGAATACAATATTGATTATTGCGCTGTACGTAGTATAAACCTCAAAAACCCTCTGCGATTATACAATAAAATTAATTAGTTAGTGTTCAGGCTTTCCGTATACGAATGAGATCAATATCAGTCAGTCAGTCACGTTTGGGTTTTCGGGTATTGCGGGTAGGGGTGGTTTTTGTTTGGCGATCGTTGTTAGCACATGACTATCGCAATGATCGACGCTTTTTAATGACCATTTCCTTTGGGTTGTTGTTTATGAGTGGGGCGTTCCAGAAACTGGGGGACAGCGATATTCGATATAATATTTGGCATCGTCGATTAAGAATTATTTGTTGGGATTATTTTCAGATGATATGGTCATTAACATGGGTGGTGGTTGAATGGAATAAAGGATGATTGGAATCGGAATTCGAACATACCTCGGCACGGATCGTTCTTGACGAGGAACTCGTCCAGCGCCACCCAGCCGCCACCGACGCGCACCATGACGGTGCTGCGCAGGATGCGCACCAGGCGCAGCTTCTGCGAGTCTCCGAACTGCGAAGCGAGAAAACCGATCACAGTTAGTCAACTTCTTCATCTGCCAGAACTCCTAAATCTAAATTGCAGCACTCACCCTATATTTGCCCTCGCCCACTTGGAACACGCGGAACTTCTGTCGGCACGTGCACAGCATCACCAGCCGCTTCACCTCGTCGTGAATCTTGTCCGCATCGTTTGGCGGCTTGCGCTCCTGCCAGTCGGGCCGCAGGGCGGCGATGAACTCCTGCCAGTCGATCAGACCCTCGCCGTTGCGATCGAACAGATCGGCGACGGCGCCCATTTCCATGCGTGAGGTGTCGAATTCTGGGCGGTGGGGATGGGTGGGAAATTGATGTAGATTTAACACGGTGTTTCTGATACTGATTCTCAAAGGACAATCGCGATTCTCAACACATCACACACTGGGATTGTGACATACGATATAGATGAGCTGAGATCATCTAAATCAAGTATTAAATCAAGTACTAAGCGGATGTCTATTTCGGGATTCATATATCCGAAAACATCGATATCCCAGAGACATCTCATCGGGATGAGTTTCGCACATTCCCCTTAATTACAACAACCCAGAGACATCTCATCGGGATGAGTTTCGCACATCCACATTTTACACAATTTTTTGTCAATTGGGTATAGCATTCAACTTACTCGTATTGATGATTCCGTCGATGAAGATGTCGCGTGGTATCAGGCCATTGTTGTCCTTGTCCATTTTGCGGAACAGATCCGTCAAGCGGGACTTCTTGTGGTTCATGAACTTGAGGAACTGCAGAGAACAAAAAAAAACATTCAAAATCCGAACAATCAAATGGCAGATTCGCCGTCTGTACTCACCCGCTTGCGCCAATCGTCCCAGCTGAACTGTCGCACGCGCTCGACGTCCTGCAGGTAGACGAGGTGCTCGTGCAGACGGCGCTGGCGCTCCCACGCCAGCATCCACACGTAGCGCCACTTGTCCCACAGGTTGTGGGCGCGCGGCGACCGGAACTCGACGTCGCTGACGGTGCTATCGGAAATAATTGGTACATAAAATGTCAGAAAGCTCCTCAGAAGGAAAATGTATTGAGGACGAACAACATGAATTCACATAAGCATGCAGATGGAATTGTAGCTAGCCGAGAATAAATCATAAGAAACACGTACCTCGGCGGCGAGAAGCGCGGTCCGTAATGCGGCAAGCGATCGCGATCGGGCGTATCTCGGCTGGGACTGGCACGACTACACACACACATATATAATAACCAAAAGTCACGCAAAAAACGAGAGAGGGGTGGGCGAGCAGGGGGCAAAACGAACAGATAAAAACACATATGAAAAATCATGTCACAGAACAACTCAAACCAAACGACAAAGAACTAGTAGAACTAGATCTACATCAAGCTATCGGATGCATTCGCAACCAAATGGACTCACCTTGGTCGACGTGCCGCATTCAGGCCCTGATCGCGGGAGCCCTTGAAGCTGTTTAGTGGACAACAAAAACGACATCACGGTTAGAGCAAACTCGAAAACACTTGGAGTCAAAGGAAATAAATCAACATAAAATACGAAACCAACCTCTGCTTGCGCATTCCGTAATCGGGTGAGTGCTCACGCAGGTCTTGCGTAGATCCACGGCTGTGCGCAAAATTCAGGTGTGATTCAAATTCAGTGCGGTGAAAGTGTGCAAACCATACGGGGGAAAAATAAACGAAAGGGAGGACGAGAAAATATGTGGTCAGACAACAGAAACGAAACCAAACGAAACATGAAAACCAGATAACTTTCTCAGATTGCGATGAGGAGGTAAATTTTCTCAGTTCCACTTACACAGGCGTCTTGGTCGAACGCGACGGCAGCTTGCGGCCATCCTTCGCTCCGGCCGGCTGCTGCTTGGGCTTGCACGCCCTGTCAACCTCCGGCTGGCGACGAGCCGTGTTCTCCATGAACTCCTTGTGATCGGCGATCAGCTGCTCGACGACCGAAATGTCCTCGGGCAGCGGCTCCGATTCGAGATCTGCATGGGAAGCGGAACGTAGCATTAAGTCGATGGCCTTATTTTTACAAAATCAAGTTCCAACACTCACTCAACAACGTCGCCTCCAATCCGGCCAGCCACGCCAGCAGCTCCTCAATCGTATCGTCCAGATCCCTCAACGACTGCAGCTGTCCGCGCAACTTGCTCTCCCTGCTCAGCGCCCACTGCGCCACCTCATCCCAACGCGACTGAATGATCGTTATCCAGTTCTTGATGATCGGCACCGCATCCGGATACGCTCGCTCCAGAATGCTCTGCGCCAACTGCAGCGTATCATCCTTATCGTGCTCCTTGTCCCGCAACTCCCGCAGGAAACTCGAGTGCATCTCCAGCAACTCGCGCGCATGCGCCTCATCATCCGGCATCGAGGCCGCAAATCGCAGCTTCTGCTCCGCCTCCGACAGCCACTCCAGCAGCATATGCACCTGCTTGTGCAGCCGCTCCGCATCGCGCAGCGCCTCCAACAGTCGCTGTCCCCTCCTCTCGCTCAGATCCGTCACATCGGCCCACAGATCCTGCAACTCGGCCAGATGCCGGGCAATGTCCTTCGTATCGCCCGACCTCTCCAGCTCCCGGCCCGTCTGCAGCACCTGCTGCATCTGTCCGGCTCGCTTCTCCAGATCCGACTCCAGATGCTTGTGCTGATCCACCAGCTGGGACACCGTTTCCAAGTCCCCATGCACCGGACCCTCACCGGCCAGACCGGCCTTGGTCTTGCGCAGCCACTCCAGCAGCGCCTGCAGCGCCTCGCTGAACTGACCGCTGAACAGCAGCGCCTCCTCCAGCTTGCGCTGTCGATCGACCGACTTGGCGCACACGCGCGTCCACGCCTCCTTCAGGTCGCCCAGCATGCGCTGCAGCGTCGGCTCGTCGGACTTGGGCGCCCGATCGCTCAGGCTCTTGCCCGCCCGCATCGTTCCGTCGTACTGCGCCTGGCGGGCGCTCAGATTGCGCTGCGTCTCGCGCAGTCGCTCCAGGTGGCGCTTGATCTTCACCGGATCGTTGACGGTCGCGGCCTCCTCGGCCAGCTGGTCCAGACCGACTTCGGTCTCGTGCAGCCAGCCCAGCAGCTGCTGCCAGGCGTCGTGGAACTCGCGCGCCTCCTTGTACCCGTGGTCCAGGGAGCGCGTGCGCTCCGCCGCCTTGGCGACCACTCGCTCCCAGCGATGCTGCACGGAGACGAGCAGGTTCTTGATCAGGATCACGTCCTGCTTCTGGCTGAAGTACTTGAGGTGGGTGCCCTTCTTGTCGAGCAGCAGCATGGCTTCGCGATGCACCGAGACGTCCTTCTGCAGGATCTTGTGCTCCTCGATCTGGAACTGGATGACTTCGAGAACGCGCGAAACGGCCGTCGCGGAAGCGAGCTGCTTCTCGGCGGTGGTCAGCCAGTCGACGAACGCCTGCAGGGCATCGTGGAATTCGGTCGCTTCCTTGAGCGCGATCTCCAGCTTGATCTTCTTGTCGGAGGCGCGCGCAACGACGGCGTCCCAGCGCTGCTTGAGCGTGCGCAGAGTGTGCGTCAGATTGCTGGCGGGGACCTTGAGCTGCGACTGGCGCTTGATGTACTCCTGGCCCTGCGCCTGGAGGGTCTCCACCTTGGGGCGGTTCTCCTCCAGCTCGTTGTAGATCTCCATGAAGCGCTCCAGCTGCTCGGAGGCGGTTTCGGGGAGTCCGCCAACGGGCTTGCTGGCACCGATGATGCCATCGACTTCGCCCAGCCATCCGAGGATGTCCTGGACTTCGGCGACGAAGGCTTGGGCGTCGCGCAGCGACTCCTCGAGCTCGTGCTGACGGTCTGCGGCCTTCTGCAGCAGGTCCTTCCATTGAGCGTTGAGTTTCTTGAGCTTCTCCTGGGTGGTGGATGCTTCCGCGGAGCCGCGATCGGACTCGATCAGCTGGCGGCCGGCATCGTTGAGCGTGTCCACGGAGGACTGATGGGCCTGGATGTCGTTGGACAGGACCTTGAGCTTGGCCAGCTCGACCTCGAGCAGCTGCGGATCGCCGGGAATGGGCTTCAGCTGGTCGAGAGTGGCGTCGGTGCGGTTGATCCAGACGAGCAGCTCGTTGAGGGCGTGCTGGAACTGGCCCAGATGGAGGAGGGCGTGCTCGAGCTGCTTCTGGCGATCGACCATGCCGCGCAGCAGAGACTCCCAGCGCCGGTTGACGGCGTTGAGCGGCTCGCGGATGGCGGCCGCTTGTTCGGGTGAAGTGCGCTCGGTCAGCTCGATGGCTTGCCTGTGGTCGGGGAGAATTGTTAGATCGGGGATTGCAATGGTGAAGGGGTCGCAAACAAATAATATAGCAAAATTCGAAGGGCCGAACATTCAATTTACTCATTCCAAAGCAAGAGAAGATATCGAGCCTTAGGACAACATATCAAAAATTAAAAGATCGTAGGTAATGCAATTCAGAAACGATTTTTGTACATTCCAATGGAAATTCATCAGCAAATCGTTTTGATTTTTCAGCCGAGCAAAAAACAACATTCGTATACACAAGAAATTCCGGGCTAAACTAATAAATAAAGAGATAATCGCAATAAGCCACATAGAATACATATCAAACACATCCAATCCAATACCGGTTCAAAAATCCTTGCCTGTCCAGAGCTCTGTAATAATGACGGCGAATAACGGTCGCATGGTCGCATGGGAAAAGAACACATTTCATCAGATTATATATTAGTCAGAAATACCCAACACCATCGTTATTCTCATCTCAATCCATTCGCTCACTCACCGATTCAACGCCTCCACCTCCACCATATGCGGATCAACGTCATCCTTGAACCGCTTCAGCTGCTCAATCTGGCGCTTCACCGCATCGATGTCCGATCCGATCGCTCCCAGATGCACGAAGCGCTCCTCGGCCTTGGCCAGGAACGCCAGCAGATTCTGCAGCGTCTCGTGGAACTCCATCGCCTTCTCCATGGCATCGATCAGATTCTCCTCGCGCTTCGCGTACAACGCCGTGATGTTATCCCAAGCATGGTCCAAATCCTCGATGTGCTTCTTCACCTCCGGCTTATCCGGTTCACCGCACAACTGCATCAGATTCGTACCCGTTCGCCGAACCTCCTCCACCTCCGGCTTGGTCTGGTCGATCTCCTGGCGGATCTCCTGCAGGGCGACCTGTTGCTTCTGGATCTCCTGCGGCTGAGCCGCTGCCGGCTCCTGCGAGGACAGCGTCTCCTCCAGATCGGTCAGCGTGTCCATGATCGCTTGCAGTTGGCGCCAGAACTTCTCGGCAGCCGACAGAGCCTCGTCCAGCGAACCGCTTCGCTTGCCGGTGGCCTTGGTCAGATCGTTCCACAGGTTGTTCAGCTTCTCCAGCTTGCGCTTGATGTCGCGCACCGCCGGATCGGCCGAGTTGCCAGCCTTGGCGATCACATCGCTGGCTGCCCGCTTGACGGCGGCGAAAGCTTCGCTGCGCTTGTCCAGATCGTCGACCAGCGCTGCATTGTCCTCGATCTGATCGCGGATGCGCGTCGGATGCGCACTGATCGGATCGGCCTGGTTCACCTGATCGGCGGTGTTGGTCAGCGCTCGCAGCATGCCCTCCAGCTTGTCGGAGAACTGGCTCGACTCTTGCAGGGCATCGTCCAGCGCCTGCTGGCGTTCGCGCAGCTCGGCGCGCAGGGCAGCGTAGCGAGCGTTGTCCTGGTCGAGGATGTCGTTGACCTTGGCCGCGTCGTCTTCGGCCACCAGAGCGGCCAGAGCTTCGCCGGTCTTGTTGAGCTTGTCCAGAAGGGGTTTGTGCTCGCCTAAATGGAAGAATGTCAATAATACGTCAGATCATGAACATGAAAATCAGGTTATGTTCCATTCATAACCTCACAAATGCATGAGATAACCTCAATAAACACAATCTCTCCACTCACCAATAGACTGCACCAGTCGCTCGTTCTTATCCTGCTGCAGCGCAATCTGATCCGCTCGCAACGCGGGCATCGTCAGCGCCGCAATCTGATGCTCCATATCGTCCAGCCACGCGCCAATAGCCTGATGCGAGTCCGCGAAATGCTCGGACAGCGGCAACGCCTGCTCCAGCACCGACAGGCGCGTGGCGCACAAACCGGCCACCGTGTCCACAACCTCCTTCAGATCCTCCAGCTTCTCGCGCAGCGCAGCCGTGTTGTCGTTTGGCTGCGACTCGCGCAGCACCTTCTTCGCGGCAGCCGTCACATCGCGAACGCGTCCCTTCTGCGACGACACATCGTCGTTGACCGAGCGATGCTCCTGCAGCTGGGCGCGCACCAACTTGGGCTCGATGCCCGGCTGGTCGGCGTCGCGCAGCGTCGCGTCCATGTCGCGGAACCACTCGAGCAGCTCGTCCAGATCGCCGGTCACCTCCTTTGAGCGCTGTTTGCTCAGGTGCAGGCGCTCCGCCTTGCGCTGGATCTGCTCGCAGATGGCGTCGAAGCGCCGGTTGTCTCGCGACACCAGCGACTCGATGGTCGAGGCACCCTCGCCCGGCGACACCTGGCACAGCGCCGGCCCGATTTGGTTGACGCACTCCAGCACCGGTCGCATCTCCGACAGCTCTCCCTCCAGCCGCAAGATGTCAGACTCGCGCGGCTCACCGGCAGCCAGGGCGCCTTCGGCTCCCTGCATCCACTCGACCAGTCGGTTGTGCGCGTCGTGGAACTTCTGCACGATGGGCAGCGCTTCCTGCGTGTTCTTCAGCAGATCGCCGCCCTTGTTGGTCAGTTCGCCGTAGCGACGCTGGATCGAGTCCAGCTTGTCCTTCAGCTGAATCGCCTCGTCGGCAGTGATGTGCTTCATCAGCTCCAGACCGGCATCGACGGTCGAATCGACGCTCGGCGCCTTGCTGGCAATGTTCTCGTTCAGATCGACGAGCACGTCCATCTGCTCCAGCAGCTTGTCGGTGTGCACCGGCACGACGCGGTAGCGCTGCAGTCGCACCTCCATGCTCTCCATCCAGGCCACAAGTTCCTGGTAGGACAGCACCAGATGACGCAGTCCCTGTCGCGATTCGGCCAACAGCTGACCGACCTGGTCGCTGGTATCGACCAGCGTCGTGTAGCGATCGGTCGTTGCCTTGACCTTGTCGCCCAGACCGACTGCCTCGTCGTCGCCCACCAGCTCCATCAGCTGTCCGGCAATGTCGGCCAGCTCCGAGAAGTCGGGCTTCTTGTCGAGGATCTCGTCGTGCAGCGCGTCGTGTTCGCGAATGCGCTGCTGGATCTTCTCCTCGTCGGTTGGCACCAGTTCCATGTTCTTCACCGCCCGCTCGGCTCCGTCGAGCCAGTTGTTCAGCGGCACCAGCTTGTCGTGGAACTGCTTGGCCACCAGCATGGCTTGCTCCAGATCAGCGGTACGCTTCGCCGCTCCGTCAGTGAGCGCATCGAAGCGTCCCATCAGCTCCTGCAGCTGACGCTCGATGCCGACCTTCTCGGCCGGATCGCAGTTCGCAGCCACCTCCTTGCCCAGCTGGAACAGCGACGACATGGAGTTCTGACGGTCGAGCAGCAGCTTCTTCAGGAACTTCTGCTCCTGCAGCTGTGCCTTGACCACCTTGTAGTCAGCGCTGGGCGGCTTCTGGTTGTCCACCATCTCCTCGGTGTCCGACAGCCACTTGGACAGACCGTCCAGAGCCTCCTGGAACTTGCCCGACTGCAGCAATGCCACGTCCAGACGACGCTCGCGCTCGTTCAGCTTGTCCTTCAGGTCGTTCCACGCATCGTTCATGCGCTCCAGATCCTTCTCGAGCTGCGCCGTCGACGTACCGCCCTGCGCCGAACGCACCAGATCCTGTCCGTTGCGGTTCACCTCGGCCACGCTCAGCGCCAGCGGCTCCACCGTTCGCGCTCGGAATCGACGCATGTCCTCCTGCTGGTTACGGATCTGCTCCAGCTCGGAGCCGACCGGCTTCATGTTGCGCAACTCGGTGCGCACCTCGCCCAGATCGTCAGAGCACTGCGTGTGCAGGTCGTAGAAGTCCTGCAGCTGCTTCAGCGTTCGCTGCAGCGCCTCATCGTGATCCTTGGCCCGATTGTCCAGACGACCCAGCGTCTTCCGCAGACCGGCGATCTGCTCACGCGTCTGCAGCGTATCGGGCGAGAAGCCCGCATCGACCAGCTGCTGTCCGGCACGCTCGACTCCGGCCACCTGATCGGCCATTCGATCGATCTTGTCCAGCACCGCTGCGGTGGCGTCCAACTGAGCGAGCACGATCTTGATCTCGCGTCCAGGCGACGCCAACGCATCGACCTGCTGCTCCAGATCGGCCAGATCCAGGCCCAGATGTTTCACCTGCTCGTTGAACTGCGTCACCGCCGTGGCGGCCGATTGCAGTTCACCGCATCGATCGTCCAGACGAGCGTGCAGATCATCGATACGCTCCGCAATCGCTTCGACATCAGAGCCCAGATGCTCGGCATCGCCTCCGGCCGCACGGGTTTCCGCACCGATCTCGTTGGCCAACTTGCGCAAATTCTGCAGCGGCTTCTTCAACCCAGCAGCATCTTCGCGAATCGTGCGCACTCGGTCCAACAGCTTCGGATCCTTGGCCGCACCGCCCAGGGCATCGTGAGCTCCCAGACGATCCTCGCACCGTCCAACCGCATGATCGAGGTCGCGCAGCTCCTCGGTAAAGTCGCCCAACCGGCGAGCGCACACCTCCAGCGTCTGCGCGTGCGACAGCAGGTCGTTGTTCAGCTTCTCCCAGCGCTCCTTCTGGTCCTGCAGCTCAGCCTTCACCGGCTCCTTGTCCGTGTCGCAGGCAGCCAGGAACGCATCACCCAGCGCCTTCGTGCTGTCGTACTCTCCCGAACGCTTCCACACCTCGCTGCGGAACGCCTGCAGATCGCGCAACTGCTGATCCAGCTGCTGACGCCTCAGCACGCCCGGACGCAGCGCCTGCAGACGATCCTCGGCCTGACGCAGCCACGCCACAAACACCTCAGCGGCCGCCGCGTACTTCTTGCACTGCTCCATGCACGTCTGCAGCCGGCTGTGCCGATCCACCGCCTCACGCCTCAATCGCTCCCACTGCTGCGCAATCTTGTCCAGATCGCGCTGCAGACCGCGATCGGTCTGCAGCGGACTCGGCCGCTCCTGCAGCTCACGACCCTTGTTCAGCAGCATGATGATCTCGTGCTCACGCGACATGACCTCTCGGTACACAGGCTCGTGCGTGTCGATCTGGTGCTGCAGCGTCGGCCGATGTGCCGACACCAACAGCCTGTCGTTCAACGTGCCCAGCTCACTGGCCAGCCAGCCCAGCGTCCGCGCGCACGACTCGCCAAACTGGCGACCGTCACGCAGCGCCGCCTCCGTCTCCGCCTTGCGGTTGTCCAGCTTCTTCTGCAGAGCCTGGTATTGCTTACCAACGGTGGCCACGCGGGCGTTCACGTCCGCACGAGATGCCGGATCGCCCAGAACGTTGCACAGAGCAGCCGCTGCCGCTTCCGCATCGGCCAGCAGGGGTCGTTGACCCTCCAGCTGCCTATCGAGATTCTCGATCTTGCGCAGCGACTCCTGATGGTCGCGATCCGTCGGCAGAGCGTCCAGATTGTCGCTGATTGTCTGCAGCGCCTCGCGCAAACGACTCAGACCCGCATCGAACTCCTTGCTGCTGTCAGCCGCAGCGCCCAGACTCTGGGCGCGCTCGTCCAGCCGTCCGACCAGATCGTCCCACTTCGACTGCACGGCACGCAACTTACCCGCCACAGCGACTCCCTCCGTGGAGCTCGGCTGCACGTAATCGAGCACCGCCTGGCCAACCTCGTGCAGATGATTGAGCTGCGGCTGCTGGCCGCGGAACTCCTCGCGCAGCACCTGCACCTGTTGCACCTGCGACTGCACCATGCGCGGATCGGCCGAAATCGGCCCCAGCACCGTCAGCATGCGCTCCTTGCTGCTCAGCCACGCCTGCAGATTGTCGTGCGTGTCGAGGAAGTCGCGCAGCTGCTCCGCATAGCGGATGCGGTCGCGGCACAGGTCGTTCAGCTGGCGCCAACGTTCGGCCACCTCGTCCGAGTCGGAGCGCAGGCGCTCCGCACCGAGGACGTCCGGCTTGCGGCGCAGCAGATCCTTGATCTGCGCCTTCGTCGAGTCGAGCAAGCTCTGGCGCTCGTACATCTCCTCCAGCACCTTGCGGGCGGCGCGCGTGCACCGCTCCGCCTCGTCCTTGGTGGCGCACTGCTCCTTGGGCACCTGCCGTTGGGTCTTGTCCAGGAAGGCGGCCAGCGTGCGCAGGTTGTCCTGGTGTCGCTTCACCTCGTCGCGCAGCGAGTCCAGCTCCGTCTGTCGGTCATTCAGCCGCACGCCGACCAGCGAGTATCGATTGTTGATCTCGGTCAGCTGCTGCTGGATGGCCGAGGCGTCGGCAAGTTGGAATCCGTCCTGCGACGAACGACGACTTCCGAAGCCGCTGGAGCCGCCCGGCGACAACGGCGACACGACGCCCTGCGCACCGGCTGCGGAGCCCTTGGTGGGGCTCGGCGACCTTCCGGTCGCATCGCCCGAAGCCCGACGCAACGGACTCACCGTCGCTCGCTTGATCGGACTGTACGCGGAGCGCTTGCGCTGCTGCGGACTGTCCGGTCGGATCAGCGCATCGTACTGCTGACCCAAATCGTTCACCTTATCGATCGTGCCGGCGTAGTCGCGATGCTCCTTGGCCAGCGGTCGCGTCTCGTCGATCTGGCGCTTGATGGCCTCCAGATCGACGGCGACCGGCGGCAGCGCGTTGGTCCGCTGCTCGATCGAAACCAGCCACTGCAGCACCTGCTCGCGGAGTTTCTCGTACGCGCCCAGCTGTTCGGCCTTCTGTTTGGTCAGCTTGGCCTTCTCGTCGAGCGACGCATCCAGGTTCCTCCACTGCGTCTCCAGCGCCTTGACGCGATCGCGGACGCCGCTGGTGTCGGTGACGTCACGCTGCGCCAACAGCTCCTTGCCCTCGCGCACGCACCGCTCGAAGTGCGGTCGCACGCGATCCTTGCGCGAAGCCAGCTCATACATGCGTGCGGCCAGCTCCTCGGCGGGCAGAGCGCTCAGCTCTCGCGCCTCCAACTCCGAGCCCAACTCACCCAGTTCGCGCTCCACCTGCACCGTCTCGTCCTCGAAGCGCACCAACTGCACCAGCAGCTCGTCGAGGAACTCGCCGCGCTTCAGGGACTTCTCCAGCAGGCGTTGATGTCGGCCCACGACGTCCTGCAGCTTGGCGTCGATCTTCTTGGCGATGCGCGCATTCGAGGCGGTGGCCATCAGCTCCTCGGCCGAATGGCGCACCGATTCGATGCTCGCGCGATGCGACTCCAGGTCGGCGACCAGCTGTCGGTGTTCGCGGATCTGGTCCTGCAGGCGCTCGCGCACCAGCGAGGCCGGACGGAAGGCCAGCTTGAACTTGTCCTCCGCCTGGTTCACCCAGTCGGCGAGCCCGTCGAGGGCGTCCTGGACGCCCTGCGACTGGACCAGAGCCTTGTCGAGCAGCTGGCAGCGTTCGCCGAGAGCGTCGAGAAGTTGGGCGTAACGCGCCCGCACCGCTTCGACGGGCTGTTCGATGGCATCGGTCTCGGCGGGGCTCAGCTGACCGTCCAGCGAGCGGAGCAGGGCGACCATGGCGTGGTTGGCACCATCGATCAAGCGGCCCTGCGCATGGAACTCGTTGTGCAGCACTCGGGCTTCGCTCATCTGCTCCTGCACGGCCAGCGGATCGGCTGCCACCGGATCGGCGAGCACCTGAGCGCAGCGGGGCTGAACGCCGTTCAGCCAGACGGTTGCCTTGTTGAGGGCGTCCTGGTACTCGCGCTGCCGGCCGCCGAGGCCGGAGAGGCGATCGGACAGAGCGTTGGCACGGTGCAGCAGGTCCTTGTACTGGACGGAGACGAGCTGGACCTCCTTGCGGATGGGCGACTCGGCGGCGGCCAGCGGTTCGACGTGCGGCAGGCGCTCGGGCAGAGCGGTGCGGAAGTCGTTCAGAGAACCCAGATAGTCCTTGGACTCGTCGACGAACTTCTGAGCGGACATGGAGATGAAGCGCAGGTCGGCCTGGTGGGCGATGACGTCGCTGACGAAGTCGCGCGTGGACTCGGCCTGGGCGGTGAGACGCGCCAGATCGGAGAGGGCGCGCTCCTTGTCCTCGAGAGTGCGGCGGGCTGTTTGCAGCCAGGTGGAGAAGATGTCGAGTTCGGAACTGTGGAAGGGGGGATGATCATATAAGTATTTGGGAAACCTCATAGGTCAGGTCATAACCCGTTCGTCATAAAGGACCGAGGGACATTTGCTGACTTATCCACTTATTATTAATTCCAAGATTCAACTCACCGTAACTTGCTCAGCTCATCGCGAGCCGCCTCCAGCTTCTTCAGCAACTTGGCCGTTCGCTCCAGCGCACGATCCACACGCGACCGCAGCTCACGGCCGCTGTTCTCCAGAGCAGAAACCTCCGGTGCGCTCAGCACCTCGCCACCGGTCAGCACCAGCTGACGCACCTGCTCCAGGCAGGAGGCCACCGGGCGCGCTTGACCGTCGAGGTCCTCCTTGATCTGCTTCAGCGTGTTGATCTGGTTGCGCAGCTCGTCGATGGATTCGCGCGGACCGCCGACAGCGGCGATCTTCAGCTCCAGCTGGACGATCCATTTGAGCAGACCGGCGAGGTTGTCCTCGCACAGGTTGAACTTTTCGATGACCGCTTGCTGTGGAGGGGACAATGGAATAGACGATGCACAGATCGAGCAGCAAAGTTAGTACTTGAACTTGATATTCGAATAGGGATGAGTTGAATGGATGGATAACAACAACAAAATCACGACAAATTCATATAACACATGAGAAAATATCATAAGTCAAGATGGTGTTGAGATATATAGATGCTGATGATTGGGTTGATGATGATGATGATGTTGATGATGTTTGGAGATACAAATGATTATGAACGTCACGAATGAATAGGAGATGCAGTATTCCACAATTCGATTGGTTTCCGTACAATCGAACGAAGGAAAACGAAAACCCAACACATACACTGAACGGAATTGGTCCGAGATCGCAGACCTGCTGGAAAGCTGTTGTCATGCATGAAAACACATGGAGCATTTCTTTCGTAAGACGTAAAACCCAAATATAAGGAACATAAGTCGAAGCGCATTACTATAAATAATAGACTAGTATCTAAAACAAGCATTATATGTACAGCCAGAGTTAGGCGCATGCACAGGGTTAGCGCAAGCATTATAATTTCAACTAAATACGGTTAATAAGTCGAATTAGGAAACCTGAAATATGGAATAGAAGTCAAATTAGCACATACAATTCGGAAATCCTGAAAACATAATCATATCATCGCTTGAAAATACGAAAAAGCTGCGAAAAGAATATCATATTATGTGCTTCGATGGGTTTGTGGTGGTGGTGTGGTGGGTGGCTGTTGATTGGCGGTTGCTGTGATTGTTTTCGGTGGCGGTTTTGGAAATCATATAATTCACGCGTGTGAATGCATGAAATGCGACTCCAATTGCGTGACATGCATAATGGCAAAGCAGACGAACGACACACAAAATTACACAATGGAAAGGCCCGGATGCGAAATGCAAACCACAAAGGAACATTTGTCTATGACGAACGAAAATATTTGAAAATAGTACCGAAAAATGATTTGAAACCAAACGACAAGAATTCCATAAACACGCATGACAAATGTGTATGATGTGTGTGTGCGTGAGTGCGTTATACCATGTGACAGCAAGAATGCAGAGATCGGGACGTTCAAATCACACCACACAACAAAACTCGTCCCAATCTCTTCTTGTGCCACAGCATTTCACACCCGTCGAGCACCGAAGACAGTTCCAGCACAATGGATTCCAGAATCAACAACATCCGAACGAACAGTCCATCGACTGACAGAAAATCCGTTCGCATGTCGCTGCTCTCTCGCAACATGTCGGTACAATCTCTCCGGTGTTTGACGGGACACGCGCACACACGGGCATTCCAAAATGGGCTCGCTTCTGCTCGCAGGCGGATGCCGTCGACGTCGACCGTCGACAAACTCACCCGCTGCTCGGCTGCCAGCAATAGTCCGCGATCGCGAGCTCTCAACAAATCACACTCGGTCGACTGGCCGTCTTTCACGCGGCCAGTCTCAGCATCAACCAAACCACTCGCGATTGCCGCCACCAGCGGCACAATCGTGCCAGCCGCCTCTACGCGACTGTCGCGCACCACCGTTGTTGTTGGGTCAATATGACCGGCCGCTATCGCTGCATTCAGTGTCCACGTGTTTGACGGGTCTGTTGCAGCGTTGCCGCTGCTGCGGAACGGATCCGCGAACGCTCCGCTCTCCGCATTGTACAGATTATAGTTGAGCGCTTCCAATAGCGCAAACGGCCGTTTGGGCGTTATCACCAGGGCCGATTCGACGGCCGCTTCGAGTGAGTGCAGCTTCGAGGTGCCTGTGTCCAGCACATTGGCCTTGTCCGCGTCCAGCAAACCCTTACGGAATGCCTCGGGCAAACGGATCAATTTCTTTTTGGCCGCATCCTTGATCAGTGCCGACTCCGGATCGATATGACCGAGGCCGACGGCGTCCTTTAGCGAAAGAACGGCGCTCGTCGGTGCCTCCTCGGCGCTGTCGCTGCTGCTGCTGCTGGTGATGGTGAACTTTCCGGTCGACAAATTCAGGCTTCCCGACTCAATGGCCGCATCGAACGTCAATGGTTCTCTTACGTAGACTACAAACGCGAGGGGGTCGAATGCAAAGAACAACGCTTTCGGGTCGATTACGCAACGCTGGCCGTCCGCGGACGCCACCGATTCCGGCACGGTACCCGCGTCCAAGCGCTGCTGCACCGTCTCGAACAGACCGGTGCTGGTGTTCTTCACCACAGCGCTGAGCGGATCAAACACCTGATAGCGAATCGCTTCCTCTAGATTCATTTCACGCGGTGGCGATTTCGTTGTCGGCGAAGCCGTCGACATGACGTCCACGCTATCGCGACGCGGCATTCGGCCGGTGATTGGCCGATCGACGGTGACCAACAGTCCGTTGGACAGGGCCACGTCGAAGTTGTACGACCGCTTGCTGGTGGCATCGAGCACACGACCCTTGACCACATCGACGTCTTCGTCGGAGATGGCACGTGCCAGCGACTTCTGTTCGCCCGTTTCGAGGTTCTTAAAGGCCGTCGAATCGGGATCAATCAGACCGCTGGCGATGGCTTGCTTCAAGTCGTACAGCTCTCCCGTACTTGGGTCGACGAAGCGACCGGTTTCCGGATGGTACAAATGATTGCGCACCGCCTTCTCGATGGACAGCAGTTTCTGTGTGGTCACAATCAGGCCACGTTGACGCGCCTCTTGCAGATCAATCGAATAGGTTGGTAGAACATAGGTTCCCTCGACATCATCAATCAGACCGGCCTGCACAGCATCATCGAGACGCAAATACTTTCCGCTCGCATGGTCCTTGACCAACGACGAAATCGAACTGACAATATCCTCCTTGCCTGCCTGACGCAGTGTCATCTTGCGACCGCTAACCGGATGCACAATCTGTCTGCTTCCCTGCGACTTGTCATAGAAGCCCATGGCAAGAGTTTCATACAGACCGAAACCAGCCGTCTCAATGTCAACAATCAATCCCAACGCCATTGCCTCGGACAGCGGAATAAACACATCGCTGCCCGGTTCACGGAAGACGCCCTCGCGTCGATCGATTACCTTGGCGCGACAAGTGTCGGCCAGACTGTGGAGCTTCTCCTCGCGCTCGTTGAAATAGCACGGCAACTGCGGATTGATGGTGAACCGTCGAGTCGCTTCGAACAGCGTAATCTGACGTCCTGATTGCTGATCCAGCAGTTTGCCCGTCTTATCGTCATACAAGCCCTGATGGATAGCTCGCTGAATGCTAATCGGTGCCTTGCTGTCGGCCAACACCCCAATGTCAAACGCCTCTTGTAATCCCAAACGATCGGCGCCCGAGACAACCCTAGCCGGTTGCGCCTCCTCGACGACGATCACTCCCGAACGGGTAGCGTCCAACAGATCAATGTCACGATACTTTCCAGTGCGCACATCCTTCATTTGCACCGAATTCCGATCGATCAGACCGCGCTCCAAAGCAACGGCGATCGACATACGCTCACCGTTACGCGCATCCATGAACCTGCCGTTTTCCTCATCATACAGACCCTTCAGCAGTGCCTCGGACAAGCTGATAGGTTTCTGAACTTCGATCAGGATACCACGATCGAAAGCCTCTCGGAAATCGATCGTTTGGTTAGCCTCATCGGTGACGGTGCCTCGCCGAGCGTTTACAATGCCCTGCTCGGCCGCCAGCTCGAATGGCAACACACGACCGCCAACATTGACGATCGTCGACTGCGGATCGATGATGCCGCGCTTGATCGCCCGATCGGTGGACAGACGCTCGGCTGTCGCCGAATTCGTGAACTGTCCGGATCGCGGATCGTACAGACCCCGGAACACAGCGTCGGGCAATGTGCATTTACGCGTAAACGGCACCAGCAGACCGTGCTCGAGAGCGTCCTGCAACGACATCTTCAGTCCAGAATGCGGGTCGATGAAAATGCCGTTGCGAGCGTCAATTGTACCAGTTGACATGGCGTGTAGCAACGATGTGGTATTGCCAGAAATCGGATCGCGAACGATTAGTTCGCCGGGGTTGATCAAACCCTGGCCGATGGCCTCTTCGAGGGTCATTGTTTTGCCATCAATGGTGAACAGACCAGTCAGTGGATCGTACAGATGACGGGACAACAAGTCCAGCATGCTGAGCGGTACAGTCGAAGCTAGAATGAAGCCTCGCTGCAGAGCCTGATCCAATGACAAATCTGGTGCGGTTAGACGACCCTGTTCGGCGTTCAATAGACCACTCTCGATAGCCTGAGTTGCAGGCACAGTTTGATCTTTGACGGCGTCCTTGATTAGAGTGCTGCTGACATCAACAAAGCCTGACTTGATGGCATCTGCCAATGTGGTTTCTGTGCCGCTGTGCGGTTGCAAAATTTTGCCCGTTTCAGGAATGTAAAACTGCTTTTCCAACACATCGATCAGCGTCCACTTGACAGGTTTGGATGACAACAGGTCTTGCTTTATTGCGACATCCAGTGGCACCGACTGATTGGCCGCGACATCGCGAATTGTGCCAGTTTCCGAATCAACCAGATCCTCTTCCAACGCTTCGGTCAATGTCGACAGTTGCATCGATCTTGTGTCTCGAATCAGCGAGATCTCAGGATCAACAATGCCCTTCGTAATTGATCCGACGAGCGTGACGGGTACCTGTTCCAGAGTGTCCAAAATGCGACCCGTCTCAGCATCATACAAGCCTTGCTGGACAACGGCCTCCAGAGAAATTGGTCGTCGAACGCCGGCCAAGAGCAAACTCTCGGCCAGAGCCTGAGCCAACGGGGTCTCCTCACCCGTCAAGGTGTTGATCAACACTCCTCGCTTAAGCTGAACGACACCACGCTCGATTGCAACGGTCATCGGGAGAATCTCGCCTGTTCGCGGGTCGCGTACGGACATATTGTCCACGTCGAGCTGACCACTGTTGATAGCTTCGCTTATTGTGCTCTCGGTGCCATCGAACTGAACAATCGTTCCGGATTGCGGATCGACATTCTGGAGTCCAATGGTCTCTGCATCGGGTTTCTCTATGATCCAACCACGACGGACGCACTCGAAGAACGGCACACGTTGGCCTGTTTTGCTTTCGACCATGTGACCGGTGTTCTTATCAATCAGTGGACGTGCCAGTGCCTCGCACAGTGGTTCGAATACCGACTGACTAAGGTCTTTAACGTACACTTGTTCGGGATTGATGATGTTCATCTCATAGGCGAAGGTCGCAAATGAAATTCGATCACCGGTTGCGCAGTCTGTGAAACAATCGGACTTTGGATCGTAGGCACCGATGGCAGACAAATGTTCGACGGACAATGTTTCGGCGAAAGAGAGCTTCGCATCGGCCTCGTCCAGAAGAACGATCAAATTGTCGTTTTCGAATACTTCTACAGTGTCGTGACGACGAATGTCTCCTTGATCGAGAGCCGTTTGTACGGTCTGATCGAGCTGTTGATTGTTGTACACAATGCGACATGTCGCTGGTTTGATTTTGTGGCCGTCGATTGCTTCACCTAGTGTCATTTTCAAACCATCAGCATGAACGATTTGATCTTCTGTGGAGAATTCAAAACTAACCGTCTTGTCGGGGCTACGCTCCTTCTCTGCCGCTTGCAGTTGTTCGACTTGACGCACTAATTCCGAACTCGAACTGGGTAAATCGTCCAGTTGATCGAGTTCTTCGGAGCGCTCTTGCTCTTCTTCAGCCGTTAGTTCCGAAGAGAAAGATTCAGAAGTTGTCGTCGTGATAGTCTGCTGAGCAGAAGACGAGACCTGCGTGACTGTCGACGAACTGAATGTTGTCACTGAAGTTACTGTGGAGGATACGATCGTAGCTTCAGAATCAATAGGCAAATCTGCTGGAGTATGTTCGACGATTGTTGTAATCTCAGATGGCTCAGTGGATTGAGTTGATTCTGTTGTCGACTCAATGACCACCGATTGAGAAGATACAACAGTCGATGTTGAAGACGTTTCGAGAGATGTCGTTGTTTCGACAATTGGCTCAGACACGATTGACACACTTTCCACAATCTGGTTTGATAAATTGTCTACCGGTAGAGAATCGGTTGTCGAATGATCGACGGCAGGTTGTTCCGATACGATTGGCAGACTTTCCACTATCTGATTGGACAACAATTCAACCGGAGAAGAATCGATAGTTTTCACATCAACAGTGACGGATTTATCAGTTATTACGTTACCAATCGTATCAGCATCGGCAATTGTTTTAGTTGTTTCAACTGTGACTGTTTCAATAGACACTTGCTCATTTGGTTTTGGCAGACGTTCGATTGTAGAGGATTCGGTAGTAGTGATTTGTACGTTCTCGGGTAATTGGACAGAAACTATCGGGGAGTCGGAAGTCTGGATTATATTCGGCTTCGAATCGACGTTGTCATCAGATTGTATGTTCAAATCCACAATCGGAGTAACCGTAACTGGAGTAGATTCATCGTTAGATACAGCTGTATCTGTAGATGAAGTGATAGTTGTGATGTGTGCAGTTTCAGATAAGTCCTTAACGATCTCACATGATTGATCAGCAACGACAGAGGGGCCGGAGGTAGGAATTTCATTCAACGTTAAATCAACATTGTTCTCGATTGGTGTGGATGTTACATCAATCTCAGCTATTATTGTTGAAACTGATGGCGTCTGTTCAACGATTGTTGACGATTCGTTGCCATTAGATGTTATTTCCGGACCTGCCACAACCGAATTGTCTTGTTCGACCTTCTGTTCATTTTCAACTGGTGTTACAGTAGATACGATCTCAATTATATCTCGACTATGTTCCGGCGGATTGACAATCTGTTCCAACTGCGTTTCCAGCAAATTCAGTTGGGCACCAACAATTGAAGTTACGGACGATTCAACGATTTTGTCGATAGGTGCCTTCGTCACAGTGATGTCCTTTTCGAAAGTTTGCTCCAGATTCTCAAGCAAATTAGGTTTGTCTTCACTGACGGTTGACGCAAGAGTCTCGACTGTAACGACGTTCACGTGTTCACCAACTGGCTGCTTGCTAATAACGTCAATTGTTTTTTCAACGGATGTTACCGTCCGTTCTGCTGGCAATGGTTTGGTTGACTTGGCAACAGTTACATCAACGGATGGGATTTCAGAATTAACAACCGTCTTGATGGCAGAGCTGGTTGAAATCGTGGCTTCCGTTACATTCTCGGAAGATTTCGAGTTCACCACTTTCTTCACAAGACTTGCCACGGCCATACCAGCAAGAACAGGCGCTCCAACAACCGCGAGTAAACCCATTTTTGCTGCATCTTTAACGTTGATCTTTGAACCACTGGCACGATTCACCTCTCCCGTCTTGGCATCAATGAATCCATCCTTGATGCCTTCCTCCAGCGTATGTGCTGTGCCCGTCTGAATGTCATAAACAACCGACTTGGCGTCCAGAATACCCTCTTGCACAGCATCAGCAAAATCAACCAGTCGCTTGGGATTTTTCGGATCCCGGAACTGCTTCGACTCTTCATCATAGATATTGTTGACAGCCTCAGCCAGAGTCAGCAGTTCGACCTTGTCCTCAGTACTTTCGTCGTCGGTGTCATCACCACCGGTTTGAGTCGTCAGAACACCGCTGTCAACGGCCTCCTGAATAGGTATGGACTCACCGGTGGCGGGATCAGTGAAGGTTCCCGCTCGAATGTCGAGCAAACCACGTTTGATAGCTTCACTGAAATTCACTTTTGTTTCGAGTGCACACGACGTCGAAGTTGAGACAGTTTGTGATTCGTCAGTCTGGATAATGCCTTGCAATTTGGCCTCTTCCAACGTGAACCGTTCGCCGGTCTGAACGTTCTGCACCTCATTCGAAGACACTAGAGCGTATCCCGTCATCAGTTCAATTGTTTTCGTTGTGACCGTGTGCAGAGAACGTTGAGTTTCGTGCACTGATGTCACCGGTCCGGAAGCATGCGGGACAATGAGTTGCGACAATGATGTTACTACCAAATGACCGTTCTCAATGGCCCGGGCAACAGGCATTAGTTCGTTGTTTCGCGGATCGCGGAAAGTACACTTATCAGCGTCGATGAGACCCTGGTCAAGTGCTTCGATGATGGTAACACTGCTTGCGCTGGGAGTGTATGGCAATGCCATAATCAGACCAGAGTCAATTGCCTCCGGAATGGTCTGACGTTTGGATGTGATGGGATGCACAAATTCCTTGCTCACCACATCGACTAGACCGCGTTTCAGCGCCACCGGGAATGTCATGCCGACCAGCGGCATCGGTTCGAATGGATGCGATTCTGGTGCAAATACCTTCTTCTGCACAGCCGTCAATAGATCTACTGAACCGCTGCTGTGTGTCTTCACCAAAATCGGGCTATCTTGAACAATGCCACGTTCGAGAGCCGATGCAATAGTAACCGACTGTCCGCTGGGTTCGACAATTCGGGAGAACGGATCGATTATCTCACACAGAATGGCCTCGCGCAGTGTGATAGAAGCACCGGACTCCGGATGAACGATGCTATCGGCATCGATCAGTCCCTGGTGAACGACTTGTGGCAACGAGAGACTCTTGTTGAGTGCAACTAGAAGACAATTCGTACCATCAGATTCCAGAATTCCACGTTCGATAGCATGATTAATTGAGAGCAAATCGCTGCGCTGAGGATCGACAATCTTGCCAGAGTTACCATCAATTCGTTGATCACGCAACGCTTGGCCAAGCGAGATGTCTTTCCCACTGGATGATCTGAAGCTATTCGGATCATCGAGCAACGCAGCGGTGTTGTCATCAATTAGACCCTTGCTCAGCGCATCCCTAGGGCGAACAATCTTCTTGCGCATCTTTTGAAGAATCACTGGCTTCGCTTCCTTATCCGGACTAGCTGAAACAGCTCGAGCACGTCCGATTTGCACCTGGAATGTAGGTTCCGATGTGATGCGGGACCGTGTAAGCTCAGCCTCACTAGGTCCTTGACTCAAATCAATTGTTTCCAACGACATTCGTCCAGACGGAGCTACAGATTTGTTCGATGCATCAACAGCGGCCACGAGCAACTGGCTGGCCTGTTCGGAGCTCACCAATCCATCGCGCAAAGCCTCGTCAAGTGGCACTTTCTTTTGGCTATGCGGATCTTTGATCTGCACATTGGCATTGGCTTGAGCGAGAATTTCTCGAGCCTGTTCAGGTGTAACGATTCCGGTTTCGGCGATGGCTTGCACCAGTGACGTGACATTTGACACATTGGTGGTTGTAGTTTGTGGGTCAACCGAACCAGTCGAAGCTAGCAGCTTCTCTGCCTGCTCGGCTGTCAACAGACCACGTCGAATCGCTTCTTCGGCCTGCAACTCTTCACCTGTCTGCGGATCTTTGACCAACAGCGCAACTGATCGTTTGTGCTGCACCTGATAGGTCGTCGATGTAGATATCTTCGTACCTTCGGTAGCCACCATTCGTGACGCTTGTTCAGCAGTAATAAGACCACGCTGTACTGCCTGTTCGACCGACAGTTGCTCACCACTTAGAGGATCGGTGATGGTCGTACAGATCGTCTCTGAATGCAACAACTTCTCGGCGTCCGACTGCGACAATAAACCACGTTCCAATGCCTGCTCGATGCTCATGCGCTCACCGGTCTGCGGATCAGTAATCGTTGCCTCAACAGTCGATTGACTCACACTTTGCAGCGAGTGAACAGAGTGAGTTGCTGTTGTGGCTGGGAACGCTTCCGCTTGGCTAACCAAACCACGTTCGAAAGCCAACTCAACCGGAATGTGTTCCCCAGTCTTTGGGTCCATTACCAGACGCAAGCTGTTGATTGCACCAGCTGCAGCCACCAACGGGCTGCCCGCAACGGCCAGCAGTCCATACTTGACAGCACTGATAATATCCACATTTTGACCGTTCACGTCACGAATGCTATGCGTCTCGGCATCGATGACGCCGCTGGCCAAAGCCTCGGCCATTGTCATCGCTTGTCCCGTTTGCGGATTGGTAATTTGAATATGCGAGCCGTCAACGAGCCCCTTCTGGACTGCGGTGAGAATCGATTCCGACTGACCGGATTCGGTGAAAATAACCAGCGCAGTCGATGGATCGTAAATAACACCTGGTGCCAGTTGAACGGGCTCCGGACTGGGCAGATCCGGTGAGGTGACCTGGACGCGTTGGAACACGGGCGACTGATCGGCCCTGATTGCATCAGACATTTCAACAACATCCGGTTGACCGATGGACTTGATGATTTTAATACTACGTTGATTCACGATGTTCGTGTTGTCGGACTTGGGTGCTTGTTCGAGAATAATGCGACCCTGTTCGATGGCCAAGGGCATGGAAATGATCGTGTCGTCGTGCTTGTAGTTGCCAAATGCGTCAAGAACGCGCTTCTCGAAAGCACGAACAACGGACATCTTACGCGATTGTTTGTCCAGCACCGTCACCGAGCGCGGATTGATGATTTTCAATTTGATGCACTCTTCGAAGCTGACCAAACGATCGGTGCCTCTGATGGTGAATAGACCCGTGCTCGGATCGAACAGCTGCCTAGCGATGGCATCGGAGAGATACATGCCATCGGCGGGCAGTTCCATGTCGTGCGTCTGAGTGGACGGAACATTGGACGAAACGCGTTCGTTGTTCAAGAACGAGGTCACCGCACTTTGTGGCGACGGTGTCGTTGTCACATGTGTCACATCGAAAGCCGGCACGATCTTCTTGTGCACAATCGTGATCGATTTGGTTTTTGGAGTGACGGTAACTGTTGTAGGCCCTTCCGCAGTTTGATGGGTGTCCGGAGCGAGCAAACCAAAGTTCAACGCTTGCTGCACCGAATACACTTTGTTCGTTGCCGGATCATGGAACAACTGTTGCGCTTCATCGATCAATCCACGACGAACAGCGTCCGTGAACGTCAGCTGAACCTCCGACGTGAAACTGGTCGGAATTTCCACCTCCATCTGCGAACTAGACGAATTAAGGTCGCCCGTCATTGTGACGTAGCGCTTGATGGTTTTCGTCACCGTTTCGGTGGTCAGCGTAATGTTGAGCAAACTGCTGAGCAACAGAGCACCTTCGGGTGTAATCAGTTCCGACTCGATGGCCTTGTCCAACGGAACAATGGCTTTGGTTTGCGGATGCAACAAATAACCTGATTTCGGGTCGATCAGCTCGTGATAGACCAGCTCGAGAACGGACAGTTCATCGCTTTGCGCTGGCAGACGAACTCCAGCCTTGCGCGAAAGCATCTCGAACACTTCCGGCCTCACGTGACCCTCCTCAACGCTGTTGTCCAAAGCGACCAGCACACCCTTGCCAGTGTCCAGGCGGAATGTGCCGGCCTTGCGACATAGGATATTCTTGGCCAACGCCTCGTTCAATGACACAAACTCCTCCGAATGCGGATCCCTGAATCCGTCAATGTTGAAGATCGAACGCTGCGAAACTGACGAAATCAAACCCCTATCGACGGCGTCCGGAATGGAAATCTCCTCGCCGGATGACAGATCGCGATAGCGACCCGCTTCGGGCAGAATCACCCCCTTACTAATGGCTTCGGACAGCGTGACCAATTGACCCGGCGTCACGGTGACCGATTTCACACTGTCCGCATCCAAAACCCCCGCTGCCATAGCTGCCTGAATCCCTAGCCGGGTGCGTCGCATCGGCGAATACACCTGCGCCGTTGTGGCGTCCAACATTTGCAAATCGCACACATCCTTCAGTGTCATCGGCTTGCAGATCAGCTGCCGCTGCCGCGCCTCGGCCAGCGTCAGCTTCTCCATGCTTGCCGTCTGCGCAAAGCGACCAGTCTTGGCGTTCAGCACACCGCTGGCCAGCGCTTCGGCAACCGTTACCTTGGCGTCCTTCTTTGCATCGACCACTTCGCGCACCTGGGCGCTCAACAAACCGCCTGCAATGGCCGAGTCCAGCCTGAATTTGTCGCCCGAATTGCGATCGATCAGCCAGCCGCTGCTGGCATCGATCAGACCCTGCCCGATGGCATCGGACAGGCACAGCGGCGTCGCTTTGATGCGCACGTGCTCGTGGCGCACGAGGAAGCCGCGTTCGTAGGCCTCCGAGATGGAGATGAGGGTGCCGCTGTCGGTGCGGTAGGTTCCGGCCTCCGAGTCGACGCGACCGGCAGCCATCGCTTCGGCGATACTGCGGCCCGAGTTTTTCGTTGGTGAATGCTGCTGCTGTTCGGTAGCCAAGGGCGGCCGGCCGCCCGTAGCAGTGACATCATCATCAACCACATCACTTTGTGCTGGCTTTGTGTTGCCATCTCGTTGCTGTTGTTGTTGCTGTTGTTGTTGTTGCTCTACCGCACTGATGTTGGTGGTTACCTTAATCCGTTTCTGCTGCTGCGAATCGTACGAACCGCTCTCCGCCTCCAGGATCTCCTTCTGGATCACCTCCAGCAGACTGATCGGTCGCCCGGTAGCGGCGTCCAGCGCCGCGCCCGGCTCGAGCAGCTGCGCGGCCAACTGGCCATCGATGAGCCCACGGCGAACGGCCTCCGGCAGGTCGACGCGTTCGCCCTGCGCATTGATGGCCAGCTGACCGGTGCGCACGTCCAGAATGCGCATCTGGATGGCCTGACCGACGGTCAGCGGCCGACCGGAGAGCGGATCGCGAATGCCGACCGTGTCGAAGATCGGTGCCGCATCGCCGGGCGCACCCGGCGAGCGCTTGATGGCGCTGCGGATTTCGGAGAACTGAACGGATTGCGGGGATTGTGGCTGAGCGATGGCGGTGGTGCCGTCGACGGCCGTGGTGGTGGTGTTGTTGTTGTTGTGGCCATTTTGGTTGGTAGCGGTGGTTTGCGAATCGATGGCGGTGGCGGCGGAATCGTAGACGGTGGTTTTGGTGGTGGAATTGGTTTTGGATGAGCTGAAGCTGTGTGGCAGAGAGGTAGAATGGACAGTGCGGATGAGATACTATGCGGAGGTTTTGTTTGGCAAGCCGAATGCACTTACTGTGAGGTGCTGTAGGTGGATGTGTAGTGTTGAGCAGCCGTTGAGTTGGCATTGTTGGCGGGATCTTCGCCAGACGGTCCCGCCAAGTTGAACTCAACGCGATAGGTGCGCAGGGGTTCCTTCAAACTCTCCGCGAATCGCTGTAGTGGAGAGAATATACGACATGGAAATAAGTCACATGCACAACATTGAATACAATACGGCAATTGTTTGTCATCGTCACTGCCGTCGTCGTCGTCAATACACACCGTAAACTCGTACGCGAAATCGTAGTCTTCCTCCATGGTGACCACAGTTGGATAGCACTCACGGAAAGTCGATTACAGTGGTCGTGGTGATGTCACACACGCGCGCGATGTGTGTTTGGTATTTGCATGTAGTATATACTGAACAATCGACTGAATGTGTGTAACTCTGTGTAGGTTTTTCTGTGCGAAAACCGCGATAAGAATCTTCAAGCACACATGTATTAAACTACGTCAACAGAAATGCACTCGTAAATCTCGGGCGGCAAATCGACTCGGTGATCAAGGTGTTGGAAATGTCGATAGATAAGAAACTGTACAACTTTAAATGAGTCAACAACAGCCAGACACAATCCCACAGAGGTGGGTGTTGTCGATGCGACGAACATCTGTTCCAGATTGGCCAGCGTCTGAGCCGCAATGGCCAGCGTCGCGTCGCCCAAACAAACACAGACTACGACGCCACGTTTCGCACCCGATGCAGAAAAGCTCGTGTAATTTCACGTGCAGCGTCTGCAGAAGCTGCGTAAGCTCTTACGCAGCGAATCCGCACGTGAGTCACGTGTGTGTGTTAGCGTAAGTTGAGCAAGTTCCGATAACGTGATGCGCCAACACAGGAAGCCAGCGCTCATGCACAGAAAACAGCATTCTCATTCACATGTGAGAACGAAATGCGCGCGATGTTTCTGTTCTGAAATTATGCAAGAATATCTCGCACTTGGTTGACGACTCGACCACCGCACGAGATTGTGCCGGTCGGCCTCGTCGTCGCCTTCATCGTCGTCACACACTCGTCGTACTACGTGTGTGATTTCGGTGAGCTATTTTCGAACACTGACACAATTCACACTCGTGCATATGCGCGAGTACGAAATGTGCCGCACAACATGCGCGACGATGATGATTGGTAGTGTGAACGAATCGTCAGCTGTTTTTCCTCCTCCAACTCTCCCCCTCACGATTTATTGTTTCGCGCGATCGGCAATAAAGAGGGAAAAATCCGAGTCACTAATTCGAGAAATGCGGTGTAACAATATGGTGAGAGGGCTGTGCCTTCGACAGAGGAAAGCTTATCAGAGTAATGCAATTAACTCAATGCATAGTTCTGGTTTCGAAACGCCCCACTCACTCACTTGCCGGCGTCTTGCACAGAGGCCAATCGATAATTTCGTATTTATCGGTCATTGAACACGCACTTGCTCGCCGCCGGGCAATGTTAATTGCGCTCGCAGTCTTAAGTGGATGCGCACATCAATCACACGCACATTTATTGAATGTAGTCATCATAATCGCGCATGGCTTTCGGAAGAATTGTAAAGTGCATTCCGCGACGTGTATTGGCCTTGCCACCAAGTGTCTGCATTACATCATGTTCCATGCATTGAGTGTGTGGGCGGTTTGCGGAAGACGCCGCTTCTTGACACTAGCACCTCCGTTGACGTGGGCGAGTTAATTACCCATCTGTCTGGCAAATATTGACATGTACGATTGTGTGAACAGGCCCGTGTTTTGCAAGCGCCAGAGAACACGACGTCGTTTTTGGGCGACTGGTTGGCCCTGAACGTGAACCGCGCTCGCAGCATAGTCGCCGTATGTTGTGTCTATGCCACATCGACGGTCGACAACAAAAAACACGCGACGCGACACTCTACGACCAACTCATCCAAATAACCTCTATGAAACTAGAAAATAAGATCGAGCGACGTCTCTTTGATCATTCGCATTCACATTTGCATAATTAATTGGACGGCTCTGGGGACGTCTAGTTTTGTGCGCGTTGCGGACGCACATGTCGGTCGGCGATTTATGCGACTGTTATCATTTAGGTTTGCGTGCGTGCGTGCGAAGCTGCCATTCGTTTCATTGAACGCCATACTTTGGCTGCTATCGATCTGCGGTGACCTGAAGTGTTCAAATATAGCCAGCGAGTTTTTGTGCTTGGAATGTTTGGAAATGTTTGTTGAGCCCGCACACAGACAAAGTACGATTATATTCCCTGATTCGTCATAATCGATTTAACAAAGTGCATACATTCACACATCTCAATTACACATGTTCGCACACAAACACACGAGCAAAACGCGGCGTTTTCGGGGTGAGCGGTGATAGCGCGCAGTATTCCAATAAAACGTCGCGAAGCCGCCGTCGTTGTCGATCCGCGTGTGTGTTAAAGCCTAACGACTTTCGCTGTGTTGTGATAATAAATACGGCATATACCGGCTGTATATTTATTACTGTGTGTGTGTCGGTTTTGGCGACGTGAAAAACACGCACACACAGACACACGTACGTGCTCAATAACGCTCAGACGCCGAACGCGCGCGCGTATCGCGGATTGCAACACCACGATACTGTATGAGTGTGGTGGTGTGCTCGTGTGTGCTCGCGGCGCGAGTTTGGGTGGTGAATGTGTGCGCGTGCTCGCGACGGACGGACAAACGAGCGGACGTTGTTTAGCGTTTGAAGTGCCGATTGTGACTGAGCACGTTCGGGCGGGCTGGCGAGTGGCGTAGCGTCGAGATTTTCTCCGACATGGCGCTCAGCGGCGAACTTGCAAGCTCGTCCACCGATGACGCCACCAACCGGCATCCACTTGCCGGTTGTTGGTGGTGATGACGGCGTTTGCGCAGCATGAAACGACGCCACCCCAGAGACTCGCGTCTGCTCGATTTTCTCGGTGAAAATTTCGTCGGCTTTGCGTTACGTCTGTCTGAATTGGGTGAGAGCTTTGGGCCGCCACATCAATGCGAAATTGGGTGAGTGTCGCTACGTATGCCGAGGCTGTGCGCTTGATAAACATCAGCATCAATGCTCACACACACACGTTGACCTTGTACGCGCGCGAGCTTCAAGTCTAACTTATGAATTAAACCGCATGTGTGCGCGCGTTTGAATAACAAAACGACGACGCGCGCGCGATAAGATTGCGTATAATATGTAACGAACACAGCACATGTGTGCATACTATAACAGGCAGGCTGGAAAGTCCGTATCGTTTTATATCATTTGTTGGTGACATTATTTGTGAATAATCAGCATAGTTCCATAGAAGGACGATATACCGAAAATAGATATCTTACAACTTTTCCTAGCATTTGTTCAGCATTATTTTTTTCCATCTGTGCTAAGTCTCTTCCTAACGAGCATTCTTCAGAGGTTTGAAGATAAACACAAATTGCCAAGAGCTAAACCCGGATAATACTGTAGATGGGACCGCAATTCATAACCCATTTGTTGATTTTGCTCATCGTTTTCACCGACCTGTGGAACTACGAATTATCTTGGTGTAACAGCGCGTTTTCACTCGATATGAAGTGAAGTGAAGTGTATCTTGGCCATTGTGGACATGAAGCGCACCAGCCCTCCATATCTATGGTATCAGCAAGTTACTTCAATAAAATTAAAATATCGACCGAACCAAAATTCCTACCGATGTCAAATTTTGTATATCGCCCTCCAATGGAACAATGGAGATTATTCGCAAATTTTTAATCCTTCTATGAAACGATACGGACTTTCCAGCCTCACCGTAACACATAATTTCATGTTCACCATCACTCGCGCGCGCGCGCAACACACTTTAGAGCGTGCGTCGTGCATTCGGGCGTGTTTAGCATTCATTTGAATGGCATTGTGCCGCGACGAGCGAGCGTCAAGCGCGTGCTCGGTCACAAATTGACCGACAACCGACAGCGCAACGGTCGCTACTAACTCTACTACTCGTGGTGGGGTCTCGTCGCTCGCATTAATATTCATATTAGAACGTGCGCGCTTCGAGAACGACGTCATCGTCATCATAGACGAGAGGCGAACGATCGTTTCGGTTCGATCGGCAGCTCGCGCGTGCAAACAAGTGGTCGTGTTTACGATTTACGACGACAAGTGGGTGCCCACACACACTCGCGAAACACGATCAATATTGACCTGCCTCGACGTGGTGGCTGCTGCCTACTTTTGCGCCACACACTCGATATGAAGTGTCGCAGACGTTTATTTCCGAGCGATGACGGCATCCGTCGGAGACGATAATGTTAACAAATATCTACATGGAATATTACACTGTTTATTGTTCAATTCGCGCCAATCGATATTTCGCACGTCTCAGTGTTTACGTGATAATCACTCTACTGTCGTTGTTGGCATTAGTTGCGCCGGATTATTATACGGATTGCCACGAATCCTACTCAACTACATAACTCCTCGTATCGCGGCGGCGCGACGCATTCCACGCGTCGCTCGATTATGAGATACAATAAATTTCAAAAATACCGACTAATCCCGACCACGAGCGCGACGGCGACGAATTGTGATCGCGCATGCACACACAAGACATACACAAGGCAAACGGGCTATTTCCGAAGACGAATAAAGTTATGTCGAGCCAGACACGATGTCTTGTCGCCGGCATAAAAGCTAACTATTGTGTCACTGTGCCACTGTGCCACGTTCGAAAAGAATGGATCTCTTTTTTATGCGGACGCAAAGGCAACACATGTTGAACGATCAGTATTTCGCTCACGGCCCACTCGCTGATAATAATGGATTGGGGGGTTTTGGCGACAGCAAATAAATGATGTCACGACTACTGTGATGGCTCTTCCTACTACACATGTTCTCTAACTAATAATATACTCGAGATGTTTGTTCTTGATTCGGAAAGCAACGTGGTATTTTTTGGCAAGAAAGACGTCTCCGCACACACGTTTTGCATAATTATACTGCGTGTTGACTTACTAAAACGCGACATTAATTATCATCTCCCATAATCTTTGGCGCGATGCATAATGCATAACTTCTATCGCAGTGACGACGACGACAACAAACATTTGCGTATACTAGACTAGCTCATTAATTTGAAACATGTTAATTTTTCGGTTTATAGGAGAAAGGTCACTGGATCAAGATTTGTAATGATGCAGTTTTGTTGAGAAAACACTCCTCTATCATCTACGAAACAATCGTTGGAGTAAAGTCTCAGCCTTCTCTAATGGTGGAGCCTTTACTGATGCCTTCAAAGACTTGTATTCGAATGATGAGGACTTGTGCACAATTCCATTCCGGATAAGATTTCTCTTGAACGATTTTTTTCGTAAATAGCATCATAACAATATTTTTTGCCGTTTTCCTTCTCCTCTAAACCTAAAAATAGAGCATGTTTCAAATCAATGTGCTAGGGTAATAGAATGAATCCCCAGCCACAATACTCACCAAACCATCCGCCCCATTCACCTCCACCGCCGTCCGGATGCGCTGATTCAGCGACTCCACCAGCCGCTCGAAGCGCCCGTTCAACGTGTCCAGCCGCCGCCCAAACACCTCATCCGCGCCGCCCGTCGCCGTCGAGGGGCGCGTCTCGCGGCGCCGCGGCGCCGAGAAACTCGGCCGCGCCTCCGCCAGCCAGTCGACGTAGTGCGAGCACTTGGCGTCGTAGATCTGCGCAGGCGCTCATCCGAAGTTTGTGTCGGGTTTTTGTGTATTGGATGTGTGCCGTTATGATGCGACAGATGGCGTCCGCGTCGGCAAGATGATGATGATTCGTTGCGGTGTTCGGTAGTGGTTTGTGTATTCGTTGTTGTGGGTGGTTTGTGGGTGGTGGTTGTTGGTGTTAGGGATTAGGGATTATTCGGTTTGTGGTTAGTGCGATTGTTGTGGCATAGAATTATGTTAACCAAATAACGTTTCTACTAAATTTGAATACTGAGAGATCATTATGACATTGCGTTCGGCAATGGTTAATTCCGCCCGCCCACCGCCCTCAAGCGCGTACACGTACCTTTGCCTCGCGTATCAAACGCCCGCCGTTCAGATTCACCTGCTCGATCTTGGGCGCCCGTTCAACGGCCGCACCGAGCATCGCCTGTGTTCCATCCGGTTTTGATCATCACCGCGAGTTTAGTACGAATACGTTGGGGTGGTTTGATCATTGAGAATGCGGGCGCAATATTTTTTGGGTTTGTTGATTTTTGGTTTATGGTTGAGTTGGGGTGGTGGGGTGGAGATCGCGTGCGTTGGTTTATTGGTTTGGTGGTGTTGGGGTGGTGCGATGGAGGTTCGTTGGGTGAACAAATTTTGATCGATGTTGTAGGGTCGCGGTGGTGGTGGGCATTTCGAAACAGGGGGAGGATAATTCAATTAATTCATTGGTCCACATGTTAGAGAGTTGCGTCTGTCTGTCTGTCTGTTCTGGGGAAGGAGGTTTGGTTCTGTTCTGTTCGTGGCGTGCAGAAGTATCACGCGCAGTCGCCCAACGCGGAATTCGCAGCAGGATAGAGTGGAAGTGGTGGTAGGGTAGGTTTAGCAGTAGTAGCAGAGTAGTAGAGGAATTTTGGTTGGGTTGGGTTAGGACCTGTGCTGTGCGAGACTGTATGTTGAGTCAGGTCAGTTCTGGCTTGAGATTAGAGGCATACTCATTCACAACTTTACCAACTTCGTGCCACTGCGATGCTAAAGAAAGTATATAAGAACAGTGCGCTATTTCTGTTATTCGAGTGCAATAAAGTAAGTATAAATCAAAATATCAACGTAAGAGTTAGCCAAATGTTCAACTATTATTATACGACTGTACAAAAGTTATCCGCAACCGTGTATTTACACAAGCACTACTATAGTACAATACGAGAGAACAAAATCATAATAACGCTTCGACTACGCATATTTACATTGGCTTTTTGTACATAACAGAGAAACGACAGCGCAGCGATCGAGAGAGAGAAAATAGGAACGAAAGACAAGAGACGTCGACACGCAACGAGTACGAGGGACGAACAACACACGAACTCGGACTGGCGCAGCGATTTTTGTACAACAAGAAGGCGCCATTTCGATGGCATGAGGCATGAGATTGAGGTTGGCGGCTGTGATATTTGGTGTGTGTGTGTGTGTTGGATGGCATTGGGATAGATGAAGCGCTGAGAGATGAAAGACAGGAGTCGTCTGAAGGAAGAGCAGCGGCATAAAACGCTCAGCACGCTCAGCGAAAAGTCTCACTCTGGAGGTTGGTTTGGTGTGGCACTGTGTGTGGTTCGGTGGGTGTGGATGTGTGTGGATGTGTCGGCGAACAATGATAACTTACGTCCAGTTCCATGGCCGAAGTGGCCGTCGGCAGGGCGGACAGCTTCTCGGTGGCGCCATCCACCCACGTCTCCTCGACGGCCAGACTCGACTGCAGCTTGGTCATGATGCCGATGGCGTTCTCGCAGCTGCGCAAACTGTGAAGACGAAGACGAAGAACGATAGCATGTGGTCAGATGAGTAGGCTCGGAAGTAGGGAAAAAGTCGTTGAAGTTGTTAACTGGGCCCGACCCCCGATTCATTTTATCAAGGTTGTAAGTTATAATTTTTTTACCGAGCCAATATGCTATCTAATAAGCTATTTAGATGCTATTAACAACAAAACTTGCTAGTATCAAGGTCTTGCAAGGTCTTACAAGATCTTATAAGGTCTTACAATGCCTTAAATGGGCTAATAAGCTAGTTACGAGGTCTTAAAAGGTCCAACGAGATCTTATAATGTCTTACAAGGTCTGAAAAAGGCTAATAAGCTAGTTACGAGGTATTAAAGGGGCATGCGAGATCTTATGAGGTCCTACAAGGTCTTAAAAGGTTTAGCATATTCTATTGGTTTTTGAAAGGAGAACAACCCAAGCTTGCTCTCAATAATTTTCTAGTTTCTAATTTCTTCAGAAACTAGCCAAACAAAAAAAAATCACTCTTCATTTCCCACCATTTTCCCCTCAACTCACCGATCCGCCAACTGCCCGCACACATTGTTCCAGCGCACGTTCAGCCGCTCCACGTTCGAGTGCAGTCGCTTCAAATCGCCCAGCACCTTCGTCGGCACGCCCATCCGGCCCAACTGATCCGCAGCATCGTTCATCCGATCGATGTGCGGCTGCTGCTGAGCCACCAGCTCCTGCAGCGTCGTCAGCTGCTTGAACACCACCTGCAGACCGTCCAGCGTCGCTGGCATCTCGTACTGCTTGGCCAGAGCGCCCTCCAGCTCGGCAATCGCTTGCTCATTGTCCTCCAGACCGGCGAGCGCCCCATCCAGCAGCTTCAGCCGGTCGCCGTGCAGATCGCTCTGCGTGTTCAGCTCCGTCCACAGTTCGACCAGCGAGTCGAGATTCTTCTTCAGAACGGGCGTTTTCAGTGCGATCGTGCGGAACGTCTCCTGCAGGTGCTCCAGATCGGGCTTGAGCTGGTGCAGACGGCGGCGATAGTCGTCGTGCGTGTGCTGCGCGTGCTCCAGCGAGTCGAGGTCGCGCGGCAGCGGGGAGAGGATGATGTGGTCGAGTTCGCGTGCCATGTCCTCGAGCTTGTTCTTGAAGCTGATGCATTGCTCGGTGAAGATGCGCGAGGCTTGCTTGCTCTCCTCTGTGGCGGGTGGTGCGGTGAGAGAGGAATGGTGATTAGTTATATAATGAACAAGACACGGAATTCCAGGACCTAAAATAAGCTCGGTTGAACACGCTCGATGTGGACTCGATATGAATTTTTACCCTCCATACCAAGACCATAGACATTTAACATGTCCTCAAATGGTGACTGAAAACAGGACAAAAAGAGTCTAAAAACCATGATTTATCAATGAAATTTCGAGACAAAAAAACATCTGAAAGACCGTAAAAATTAATATCGTCGCATGACACTATATTCGAATTATTGTTATTGTGTTATTATCAATAAAATTTCGAGACAAAAAAACATCTAAAAGAACGTAAAAATTAATATCGTTGCTATTTCCTCGCTTGACACTACATTTGAGTTGACTATGCCTTCACGCAATTACGTTACGTTACGCCAGAGAGACAGATAGACAACAACAACATGAAAACATGATTAGTTGATGTATAATGAAGCAATGCCCGGGCAATATGGACTACGTTTCCAGCCACAAACAGCGAAACCAAACAACAACAACAACAATGCCCGGAACTCCAGGACCTAAAAAGTACGTTTTAGGACCTTCAAATAGTGACTGAAAACAGTACAAAAAGATTCTCAAAACCATGATTTATCAATAAAATTTCGAGACAAAAATCATCTCAAAAGACCGTAAAAATTAATCTCGTTGCTATTTTCACGCTTGACACTATATTTGAATTGACTATT
>JANTBZ010000004.1:326056-347702 GCA_024741255.1 Exechia fusca
CATATTTCGATACTCCCATACAAAAACTCAATCTTGAATTGCTCATAACTTCCGCCACAGGGCCCATTGGCAAGAATCCTGACTCACGTATATCTTTTTTATTTTGCATCTAGTTTCTACCCTCTAAAGGATTCTTCGAATGCTTCCATCAAACCCTGACTCTCCCCTTGTTAGAATTAATTTCTCGATTGAATTAGATGATCTCATACCATCTATTTCGTATGGTAGGGATGACTCTTGAGTCTTGAGCATCTAAATCGAATTCGGTTGTCTTGAGGACATCATTAATACATTTTACAATTACAGGGACATCTTTGTATATTATGGATGTCTCCAAGATGTGAGGATCGCGATTGCCCGTTGGAAAATGTCAATTAATTATTTATACCATACCCAACTATGTGATCAGGTATTTGCATTATTAGTTAAACTGCTGAATTTAATTTAGTAGTGAGTGCTCGGTAGTTAAAACCCAGCAAACATAATATTCCATCTAAAGTCCTTCTAATGTACTGTTGGTGAGGTGAAAGAAAATATAAAAAAGTGGTTAGAATTTTCATTCATGTCACAGAATTTACTGAATGGTAATACTATAATGGGATTTATATGAAAATCCATCTTGTAGAATAAACATCCATCTGGGATTGATACTTGGTACCCATATGAATACGAATACAACAGATAAAAACGTACCTGTTGATGCTGCTGCTCGCGATCGATGCGCTGCACCGAGCCTCCTGCTGAGCCTCCGTTATTATTGTTCATCCGGCGCCGTCGATGCGCCGACCGATTCTCGAAAGCCGCCGCCCAAACGGCCGCATGCTCGAGCCGCACGTGCACGTCCCACGGCAGCAGAACATTCGAGCCGTTCAGGAAGCCGGCCTGCACGTGTTCCGGCAGCCCGGAGCTGTGACTGTAAATGGAGCTGGGGCCGATGCAGAGCAGCGACCAGCTGGCGAACTGGGGCAGCAGGCCGGCTGGGCTGGCCGAGTGCAGCATGCCGGGCAGATACTCGATGGTGGAGGGCTGGCGATGGAGTTCGGCAGCGGTGGCTGTGGTGGAGGTTTCCACGGCGGTTGTGTCCTCGATTGAGGTGTCGGTGGCGTCGTTTTCTTGACAGTCGAGCAGGTGCTCGTTGGTCGAATCGGAGTCGTCGTCGTTCTCGATCAGGTCGCTGTCGTCGTCGCTATTACTAGGTGTCGAACACCATACGAAGAAACTTTCGTTATCTAGAGTTTGCAATCGATTGTACTTGGTAAGTGTTGTTATCAATCGCGTTCAATACACACTGAAACAGTTTGTTTCATCAAGGTTGTTATAATATTTTACCGAGCTAATAAGCTAGTCACGTGGTGTTAAAATGGATAATAAGCTAGTTATGAGGTGTTAACAAGCTTACTTTATAGTTACAGGTCTTACAAGGCCTTAAAAGGTCTTACGAGGTCTTAAAAGGGCTAATTAGTCTTTGGTAGTTTTCATTACCAAACACCAAGGAAGTCATTTTGGATTTAAACTTTCATTTGTACTTCAATTGGTATTCACCTTGCATTTGTAGCACGTCTGCGATTCACCACCTCCTCATCGCTGCTGATGTCCTCATCATCTCGACTTTGCGCTCCGTTGTTGTCGCTGCCAATCCTCACGTCGGCCATCGCGTCGATCAGCTGCTGCGCATCGTTGGCGTCGTCCGCATTGCACACGCCCTCCGATCGATGCACCAATCGACCATCATCCTCATCGTCGCCATTCGCCTGCTGCTCATCGCTCCCGGAGAAGGCCAGAAACAGCGATGAGCTCTGCGAGCCCTGCGATGCGCTCGCGTCGTCCAACTCGGGTTCCGTTGCGGGAACCGTAGTACTGGCCGATGTCGTCGGTTTTCCTTCGCTCGCCTTCGTCCGCCTCTTCGCGCCGCCACCCGCCCCCACCGAGGCGGCCCGGAAGTCACGCACCGACGGCTGGAACACGGGCAGCCGGATGTGCTGGGCCGTCTGGCAGCCGGTGCACTTGTGCCGCAGCTGCTGGTAGAACTCGTGGTTGGCCTCGCGCACCGTGAACGGATCGCAGCGGCGACCTTGCGTGCGGCCGCAATTGCAGGCGGCAATGTAGACCACGTTGCTGGAGTGATCCTCTTCTGTGTCGGCCACTGAATCGGAGTTGTCGGTGGTGTGGTGCTGGGCCTTGAGGCACGGATTGCCGCGCACGCTGAAGCGGTCGCATTGGCGTCGATTGGTGTGCCAGATGGCGAGGCAGTCGGCGCAGAGGCGATTCTGCATGCGCTCGAGGGCGCCGGGCTGGCGGGCGAAGCGGTGCAGGTGCTCGCCGGCGAGCATGAGCTGTGTGGTAGTGGCATTGTACGTGATCAGTTTGTTGCTAACCACTGTTGGTTTTTTTTTTATTTCGGTTGCGTATAATTCTATAAAATACCTGCAACTTTGCGATTATTATACACTGGCGGAAACAATTGAAGGATCACTTAAAAAAAACGATTTTTTTGTTTTTTTTTAACAGCTGTATCTTCGTTAATAATGGGATGGATTTTTTTTCAATGCCACGCATATCGCACAATCGTCATGAATACAGTGAGTGAAAAATTATATATTTTTTCGATTTTGTTCATTGTGCACGAACTTGGGAACAATTATTTCAACTCAACCACTATATTGATTTTTTTACATCGGGATATCGCACTTTGAATGGAAAAGGATCATTTTGTGTTTGATCACCAATATCTCAAAAACCAATAAATTACAATAATTTTTTGATGAAGACTTTTGAACATGTCGATATCTTCTTATTTATGATAGGTTTCAATATTCCAAAAAAAAAAAAAAACTATCTCTACACGAACTTAAAAAAACTGTACAAAAACGGGCTTTTGGACGAATTTGGGAAAATCAACCAAAATATATGTTCAAAAGTCTTCATCAAATTATTGCACTGTTTTCCGATAAGTAGGAGGACCGCTGGAGTCAAAACATGTCTTGAGAAATTGTTATCTGTGGGGTCTGCCCTAGCCAAAATACAATTTTTATTTTTTTAACTATTCTGTACCGACCATTTGGGCACCGAAGACGATGCGCGCAGAGGAAACCTAATTTTGCAGTTCCTGGCGAAGACATCAATAAGTCCTCGAAATAATTTCGGCATTCGGAAAGCATGGAACCTGGAGATTGCTGATACCCCAAATTCATATAAAACATATTTTTACATATTGGGCTTTCGTTTTTGACAATGCGAGATCGGAGAGGGTGCCAAAATAACGCAAAAACTCGCTAAAACAATCGACCAAATCGACCGAATAGAAAAAATAGATAGAATGAGGCGGTCAAAAACGAGTAAAAAGAGCATTTTGCAAGGGTAAGCGGCGAATAAATTTCGAAAGGGATCGAGATATTACAGGACCGCTGAGTTAAGGCTATCGGACTAAAAGTAAATTGTTTATAAGAATACAAACCGTTTATATCAAAAATGTTAGTCCTTCGCAGTATGCCTTCAATTTTGTTTCTGTTTTCAAATTTGTGAAGTGGAAGAAACCAAGTGTTTGTACACAAAAACGCGGAAATGATATCGGTCTTGCGTCCTTCGTCCCTGTCCATGTAAAATTCATGTCAATTTTAACTTCTTTTTTTTCGAAAATTGCAGTAGTATATTGTCTGTTGTGGTATTAATCTCGACAAAAATGTCATACTATACTTAAAAAATCGGAAGCATGTCAACATAGACTCGTGATATAAGAAAAAACCAATATAAACGCCCAGGAACGGTAATAATGCTGGCGTTCTTTGTAAGCAGGATTTTTAGACATAAACGATAAATTAGTCGACTCGAAAGTAATGAACTACACTGCTCTCCTAATCAAAGTATGGGAATAACTATAGACATTATCTTAAATGAATATTTTAAAGCCAGTTGAATTTGGTATAATGTATTGATTGGTAAGGCTTTAGCATGGCTTTCCTATGATCATTAGTTCAGGCACAATTGACAAAAGTATCCCGGTTTTTTTTCATACCGACCGCATTCCATATGCACAGTGTCATGGAAGGCTACGAAAATAAGCGACCGATTTATTGGTGACAAACAACTTACATTCTTCCACTTCAATAAAAAGGGAATGGATTTAATTTACCAACGAAAGAGAAAGGACTAAACACCCTCTACATAAAATAACTCTCTCACCTTCGAAATATGATACTCCCAGCTGTAGATCTTCGGCAACATATCCATATAAATGTCCACCGCCACCGTCACGCCGTGCTCCTCACACTCCGCAAAGAAACGCGCATCCGTGTCCAGCTGAGAGCGCAGCTGCTCGGCCAGGTCATGCCGGAAGCGACGCCTGGCCTCCGAATAAGCCAGTCCGCCGCCCGCCTCGTCTCTCATCGCCTCCACATGGCCAGATTTCACATCCTCCTTCTGCTCCTCCTCCGCATCCGTTTGCACCACCAACAGCTCGTGCATCACTCGGAACCACCGGAACCACTGCGCCACCTCGGGCACCACAAACTGGCTCTTGCCCTTGAACTTGGAGCAACTGTCATCGAACCCATTGTCCAGTGCCTCCTCGATGTGCTCGCCCAGCAGATCCATGAAGCAGCGGCGCCTTGGCGGCTCAGCACCAGCACCGCCCAAAATATCGTACACGCTAGACAGCTGATCCGTCGTCCGTTCTGCGTAAGCCGGCAGGACCTTGGCATATCCGTTATACGGTCGGATATCGTCCAGATCGAAGCCGGACGTTGCCTCCAGGCCTCCGGCACTGCGACGATCCCGACTGGAGGCCTCCACGAACTCGTCGAGCAGGTCCAGCGCATCGGCCAGCGGATCGTCAAACTGCTCGGCCGCAGCTGCTGCCGTTTTCCACTCACGACCCTTCTGCTGCTCCTCCAGCACCTCCCCTCCCATGTACACGAACCTCTTGTTCCGCGGCACGCAAAACAACGAAGCCGCCGCATTGTTCGTGATCACAAACTCGTGCCGCAGCATCTTGTAGATGCGATCCTCCATCTCGAACTCCAGCCGCTTGACGTCCTCCGCGCTCAAATGCCCCATCGGAACGGCCGCCCTGCCGAACCAGAACAGCACGCGCGGCGAACACAGCCGCATGTCCTTGTTGGTGCCGGGCATCAGCCGCCCGGACTCCGGCGGCAGCAGCTGCAACAGGCGCCCGACCTGCGGCACCACGAACCGCTCCCGGATGCCACGCAGAGCCTTCAGCGCCGGCAGCTGGCTGGTGTCGAAATTGGCCGCCGGATCGGTGATGACGAGGATGTGACACGTCTGGATGGCCAGCAGAAGGTGTCTGGCTGATTGTGCACGCGCCCAAGCGGCCAGCGTGAGGGCATTGTGTGCGGGATCGTCCAGCATCTCATCGGGCAGATTCTCAATGCAGGCCGCATCGTCTGGGGTGACAAAGTGCATGTAGAGAATAGCAGCTGAGGAACTCCGCTTGCCACTCTCGTTGCTCCGGCTGGCAGCGGCTGGCTGCATGTAGAAGGTGATGTCACTGGTGCAGGGCCACGTGGCGGGCGCCAGCAGCGGATCGAGTTCGGGATAGTACTGCAGCAGATCGAAGGGTGACATTTTGTTGCCGACCGGATGGTTGGATTTGCCCAGCACGCCGACGACGAGGAGTCGACCGGCGGATGGGTGGGTGCGTTTAGTTGGCCGACCAACCGGCGTTTCGTGGTCGGGGCGATCGGATGAGTCGTTATCGCCGCCCGCTTCGACATGGTTTGCCGGTGGGTTTCTAGAAGAGGTGGGGCAAATTTGTAATGAATGCTGAATGCTTGAATGTGTGTGAATGATTTTGAACCTACAGCAGATCCGGAGGGATGTCGGGATACCGGAATTGCCGGAGGTTGGTGGCCATGGCGCCGGGCAGAGTCGCAAGTTTCTGTAGGATTCACAACGCGAAACAATTCGTGCGTGATAAGATTGTCGCGGATTTTGATACCAAAACAATACTTTAGCTAAAGTACATACAAGCTATAGCTCGCTTCAGAAGTGTCAATTTGGGCGAAGTATTCAAATACTTGTCAAATATACTTGTTGCATGCGAGTGGCGAATCTGAGGGTCGAATCACTCTGAAAATCTGTGTTCACTTCATCGGAAATCGAGTTGAAATCTTTAGAAATCGCCGGAAGTCTTTAGACATTTCCAGATATCTTTAGAAATAAAAACGTCTGGAAATCTTTGGAATCTACGGACATGTTCGGTAATCTACGAAAAACTCGTGAATCAACTTAATTCTTCGGAAATGTTTAGAAAAATGTGTGGAAAGCTTTGGAATATCTGAAAATCTTCGTGAATCTTTGGATATTTTCGTCGGACTTCTCTATCTAGACATCTTTGGAAATCTTCGAAAATATTTGGAAGTCTTTGAAAGATTTCTGGAAATCGTTATTTTGTATACCTCAATCTGCGGAAATCTTCAGAAACAAAAATGTCTACTGGCGGAAATCTTTGCAATCTCCGGAAAATATCTGGATATCTTTGGAAATTTTCGGAAATCTGCTTTGGGCATTTTTGGAAAACTTTCTAAGATTTTCGGAAATCGTTATTATTTTATATACACCACGAAAAGGAATTGAATTCAATACAAAAAAGAAAAGAATAGGAAGAAACTTTTCACGCAATAAAAAACAAAAACATTCACACAAAAAATTACTGTGCGAAAGTATTATTCAGCCCACTAAAACAAAGCAACTGTCGTTTTTGGACCAAAAAATACCTGTGCGAAATATTTCGAATTTGCGCCTTTTCTCCGTAGCAAATTCGGTAGCACCGCATTCTTCTTCTGCCGCCTCTCGCCGGTCGCCAGCGCGCGGCTCAGCTTTGCGGCGAAAACGCTACGCAACGACAACGGCCCGTCACCAACAACAACAAACGACATTCTTCTGTGTTCTGCGTTCTTGTACCGAGAGAGCGCGTTGCGTTCAGTTGAGTCGTGAGATAGGTAAGCTGCGCAAACATTTAGGTTAGCCCAACATTTTTCGCGCAAATCGCGCCTCCCCGTTCGGCCCCCCATCTCCCGAAACTCCACACTGCCTGAAAAGGTTGCGCCACTTGGAGGGCATTATTTCCGTGTGATTGCCGGCTTCCGGGGGGCCCCAGAGCCGGGCGCAATGGCTGCTCGAAAATCACACACTCACACACGTGTTTGCGTTTTGCGTTGAAGCTGGCGCGCGCGCGCATCGAAATTGCGTTGCTGTGTGGCTGATGGTCGTCGGCTGGCAGCCGCCATACGTTTTTTGCATGTTCTTTTTTCGTTTGCTTCGCCTCGCCTAGCGACACACGCGTTCGAAACTGCGAGTCGCGAATTGCGCACTTTGACGAGTGAATTGGTGTGTGCGATTTGCGATTGAGTGAGTGCGTGCGTGCGTGTAATATAATTTGCGTTGATTGATTTGGCGCGTGTTTCCGGGAGCAGTAATTAACGCACACATTCCTATACAGACCACAGCACCCAACACCCGCAGTCCCGTCAGAATGAGCCAGAAGAAGATCGTGAAGGCGGACCCGGCCGCCGATGATTCGGCCGACTACGAGTCGGACAACACCGAGTCGGCGCCGTCCATGCAGTACCTGCTGAACTCGTGAGTCCCGTTGAACGCTTTGGATCCATCCAGAAATCCCATCTAATCCGCTGTCCTTTATTGTTCTCCCACCTTTTCCTCCGCAGTCCGGCCTACATGTCCGCCGTCATGCGCCGCCAGCTCCTCCTCGAGATGTTCAAGAAGCTGCCCGCCCCCGTCCAGGGCCGCGTGCACGCCATCAAGAACATCCAGCTGGAGCAGATCCATCTGGAGGCCAAGTTCTACGAGGAGGTCTATCTGCTGGAGAAGAAGTACCAGAAGCTGTACCAGCCGCTGCAGGACAAGCGCGCCGCCATCCTGGCCGGCTCGTACGAGCCGACCGAGAAGGAGGTCGTCCCGCTGCCCGGCACCATCGTCGACGAGAACGACGAGGACGGTGAGCTGTCGAACAAGATGAACGAGGTCTCCATCGAGATCCGCAAGCACCTGAAAACGGTGTACCCCGCCGATGTTAAGGGCGTTCCGGATTTCTGGCTGACCATCTTCCGGTCGACCGATCTGCTGTCGTCGATGATCCAGCCGCACGATGAGGAGGTGCTGAAGCAGCTGAACGATGTGCGCGTTGTGTACGCCGATGATATGTCGTACACGCTGGAGTTCCAGTTCGCCGAGAACGCGTACTTTAGCAATGCGGTGCTGACGAAGGTGTACCACCTGAAGTCGAAGGTGGAGGCGGAGGAGCCGTTCACGTTCGAGGGGCCGGAGATCTACCGGTGCGAGGGCTGCACGATCCAGTGGAAGGAGGGAAAGAACCTGACGGTGAAGGTGGTGAAGAAGAAGCAGAAGCATAAGTCGAGGGGAGCGGTGCGCATGGTGGAGCACAATGTGCCGCAGGACTCGTTCTTCAACTTCTTCAATCCGCCGCAGCAGACGGAGAACGAGGATGAGGAGGAGGATGAGGACACGGCGTCGGTGAGTGCATTTGGGATTTTTTCGGGGCAAACCAATTCATCAGATCTAGTGTTTTATTCATAGTCGAACACGTTGCTAAAGTCTGATTTATCTATGCTGAATACTAATCCCTCTCCGTCCATTCGCGCAGATCCTGAGCACCGACTACGAGATCGGTCACTTCCTGCGCGCGCGCATCGTACCGAAGGCCGTCCTCTACTACACCGGCGACGTGATGGACGAGGAGGATGAGGACGAGTACGATGAGGAGGAAGAGGAGGAGGAGGATGATGAGGACGAGGAGGAGGACGATGATGATGATGTGCCGCCGCCGCGCTCGGGCAAGGGTGGCAAGCACCATGGCGGCGGTGGCGGCAAGGCCGGTCCCAAGGACCAGCCGGCCGAGTGCAAGCAGCAGTAAGCACAGCGACTGTTTCTGAAGCGAAGCAAAGAAGCGCAGCTGGTCTGTCTGCTGGGCAGTGTGTTCGCGATTCCGTCAGCACACGCAAATAAAGCACACATAAAATTCACACAGCAATACATTCAACAAACCACATTCGTCTTATACTCTCTTAGAATTGCGTATACAAAGCCACACATACACCATACAGACACACAGTCACAACATTCGTGCACGCAACCGAAGCATGTTATTAGGGAGATTGGCGCGCGCGAGGAACAAAGCGATCATTTTTTCAATAAACATGCCCACCACCAAAAACACCGAATCCGACGACATTGAAAGATTTATTTTTTGTACTGGAAAAGCGATCTGAACGTTAGAAGATAGGATGCACGGTGTCTCGATTAGATACAGTTTGATCAAATTTTATTTATCACGTTGAATGTGATAACGCCGATTCAAAGATGTCGCTAAATTTCAAGAGAACACGATCTATTGAAGTGTTTCTACTGAAAGTTTATATTAAATATAGTTGAGAGATAATACGAGATATTTTCAAATGACATGATGGTCATCAAAATCTACTATTTGTACGGAACAATGATATCGAACTGAACGTTAGGAAATTGATAGATTAGATATAGTTTTATCAAATTTAATTTATCACGTGGAATGTGTTCACGCCTATTCAAAGATGTCGCTAACTTTGAAGAGTACACGATTGATTAGTTTGTTATGATCTCTTATTTTAGTTTAGAGATTATACAAGATAATTTTGAATGATGTCGAATTTTGTATTATGTTCACCTAAACCTCCTATAACACGGTCTTTTACAACACTGTCTTATAAAATATAAGTATCCCGACACCTTGTTAATTTTTATAGCATATTTCGATGATGACGGAAGATAAAATCAACTCCTATCACGGCATCGTTTGAGCCGATCCAAATTGATCGAAATAATAAAGGTAATCAAATCGATGCAATTGATGTGTCTAGTGCCGAATAACACAAAAATAACGCTTAAAAAATATCGAACATTGATCCTAATGAATTATAATAAGAAGAAAAGTACAATAACACTCACTGAATTTAGTTACACCATGAAAAGGTGTTTCTATTTATTCAGCTTGGAACGGGAACGTATTATCTGTTTTTGTATGAGTTCCTTGTCTTTTAGAACACGATTTCCTCAGGAACGTAACTACCGTGTTGCAGGTTTAGCAGGCATTTCGAATATAACTTAGCATCCCGTCGGAGACAAAACAATCGTTCAACGCGCATCCGCATGAGTTGCATTGGCTGATAAAATTCATTTTATTGTTTTTGGTTGCATAATATATTGAATTCAGACATGTATGGTATGATTTTGTATCCGGTTTTTGAATGGTTAATTATTCTATTATATTGTTTGCGTTTACAATGGTGTTTCAATCTGAGTGAGACAATACACAGTTGTAGGGAGTATTTTCACTCTAATGCCATGGGTCGATCAATATTGCGTGAAAAGCACTTCATTGCCATAAGATTTTAAAATCCATATATAACGTTTTTTTTCTCGAATCGTTCATCAGGTTGACTTCTGTCATATGTATGTTGGACATTTTGTTATCGGCTCTACAAACTATTTCATATGTATTTTGGGTGGATTGTGGGGTATGTCTTCTACAAATAGTTTTCTGGTTTCATGCCCAACAAATAGTATATAGTGGATGATATTGAATTGATTACATTTAACCGTTTGTGTATAGGGAGTAAACGGGATCAAAATCAGGGACCACAGTCCCCGTGTTAAATTTGTTGACTCTCGTCTGCAATCATCATGTTCTCGTGGTATTAAGCGTCTTTGTTCATTCATTACATTACATGTTGTTTGTTTGTGGGTTATTTCCTTAATATCGGTATAATCAATTGTATCAAACTAATTTCAGAGCTGCCCCTTTATTTTCCACTAGCAATTACACCGCCAACCAGACGATTGTTTGCACCTTGAAACAAGACTCGGAATTTCATGTCGAACAGACAAATTTATTGATTGAATTTAATAAATATAGTTTGCGATGGCATTCCGAGATGCACTATCTACAATGTCAATTTTTATAATATGGTGTATTTCGTAAATTGTGGGAATTTGGGGTGAGCACATGGGTCCGTACGATTGATGCGTGCATGTAATGTTTGAAGGACTTCCTCTCTACGCGCTAGTACATTAAGATGTATTGTAATTAGATGTAATGTAGGTTTTGTCTTATAGAAGCATTGTTTTCAGTAAATGTTTGAAACGCGCAATTGAAACCATGAATGGCATGTGTGTGAGTGTGTGTAAATATGTAATATGTAGGATGTAATATTTATATTTTCCACATTCCGGGGTCTTATCATGTGTGTGTGTGTGATTGAAGCGCATACGAAATCGAATTACATTACCACTCCCATCTCTTCCATCTCGTCGACCAACGGCAAACAAATTATCATAATAATGTGTGTGTGTGCGTAATAGAATATGTAGTGGTTTGGTGTGCTCAATTGTTCGCATCTGATATTATTTTATCTTGTCCGATTTAAAGCTATATTACATGTTGAGTTTAGACTGACGATTCGACGAATAATGATTTCGACCACCTGGTGTGATATTATGCCATATGTTTGTGGATGAACCCTCTTATGCTTCTACATTGCTTCTACACGAGTTTGACATTCTGCGATACAGGTTCAATATTTTGGGGATAGTCACTTGTGTTGATATTGCAAGGTTTATAGTTTATATACTGAACATTGAAGTACAAATATTTCGTTAAAGTATTTCGGTACGTACGATGTGTTTTCTTGCACGAATTCAGGGGCATGATTGCGAGAGTTGGTGCATACACTTTATGTAGAAAATATAAGACTCTTCTGTATGGATTCTGCTTGATGTTTTGTATGTCGTTGTTGGTTTCTTGCCTATGCTTCATGATCTGCTATATTTGTGCCGATAAAAGGTTATATGTAATGAAGTGTATACGTTTACTACATATGTTGTGGTCGCCTTGAGGTCATCTCATAATGGTAAAAGTCGTTTAGGTCTGTTATTAGTATTACTCTCATCTGTTCATAGAATCTTGTCCTCCGTTCCTATGTGAAAATATGAATTACATTAAACTCAATTGGAAAGGCATGAATTGCTCTAATGACAATATTGGTGTTTTGTCTCCGTTATTGATTCGCCGTTTTTTTAATGGTGTGGTGTTGGTGTTGGAAAACGTAATTTTTCATGTTTATCGGTTGTTGGTGGAGTTGAGTGAAGAAGTAACTCCTTCTCATCATGATAATTGGAGACGAGATGCATATTGGTTTGGATCATAGTGTGAATATGGGTGTTCGTATGTCGTTTGGATTGATGCATAATTACTTGACTATAAAATACTAAGATATAACTTTAAATTGTACATTATTTTTTATTCAGTATCATCATATATTGTATGTATGCTAAAAAGACGTCCCATATTTTTCAGTGTCCATTGTTATAATAATATATAGTTATAGATATACGTTTACATGTTCAATCGTTTTTGTTAATGTTGTTCCTGAAATACACTCTCCAAATCGCCGTCGCACATCATCATCATGATTATTATCCGATATTGTTGTTGATTCCTTTGCGTATTTTGTGTGTGTCTGCTGCCATTTGATTTGTGTGATTGTATATATTGAATATCGCGTGTCGGTCTTATAAGGATCATCCATTGTAATAACTTTGACCCGGTATGAATAAATTCTGTACTGATATTATATCGTATGTAGATTGAATGTTGTAAATCGTTCAGCATGATAGTTGGTGTGTGAGTGAGTGTGTGTGTTCATATGTGTTCAAGCCTGGAAAATTGCACTTGTTGATGGGGTGCAACACGTCTCTTACCACATCCAAATAATGACCGCTTTCGAGTGACATTCGAAGCGTTTGCAGCGTCACCAATTGCATTTCGTGTGATTTGTGGTTTAGTGTGGTGTTCGGTCATTGTTGGGTTCGATTTTCTATGTTCATTACACTCATGGTTGTCGTAAATCTAGATATACTACATCGTAATATAGCAATTGATCTGTGTACATCATGGGTTTTGTTTTGTGTATTGTATTTTCTACGTAAGATGCGAGCCGGCATTTTTTAAATCTTCAGTGTTTGTTTTGTATTCATTAGTTCGTTAACATCGTTTTCTTTTTCGCATATCCCCACCCTCCTTTTCCCCTTATTCATGGGGCCTTAATTTCAGTAATGGGTTCGATCAATTGTATGATGATTTATGGATTTTTCGGTTCACTTATAATAATACCACACTCGATTCAGAAAAAAAACACGACATTCATTATTTTGACTACATTTTTAAAGCGTGTTGGTTCGGCGATATAATGATGAACGTGATCAAACGGAAGAGTAATTTGTTTTCATGAGCAAGACGAACGGAATAAATATACAGATATTCGAAATCGTGAGCCTGTTCACCCGGATTGTTTCTTGAGCTCGCACATTTGGTGGTTGGTGGAGGTGATGACGAAGATTATACAATTACATAATCGGAAAATATTGCCAGGCACACTTATACTAATATTAGTTGTTGTTTGCATTGTGGATGGTAGATTTTGTTTGTTGTTTGTTTGTTGCTTTTGGTTGCGCACGTAGAAGAACTCAGTCACGAGGATTATTATTATACAAGTTGATACACGGATATGACATACATATTGCATTGGGCATTGAGAAGGATTTGTGTGGTGGTGTAATAAATATGTATTTTTTAAGCAACATCGAATGTGTATACGTAGAGACGACTACAATCACAAATTACCAATTACGTGCACTATGTGGTTTAGTTTAGTCATTTGGCGAACTCTGATTGCCTCCTGTTTTTTTTCTGTCGTAAGTGTATGTTTGAAACGCCCATTTAGTGTTTATTGTTTTATAATGTGAGTGTGTGTGTGTGTTTGTTGGCCACTAAAATCTTGCATTTTCACTGTTTTTTTGTCAACACGGTCGAACGACGCGCGTACTATTGCTCTATTCATTTGAACATGCGATGTATGATACCTCATCGGTTTGATACCCCTATCCCCTCAAATTCATTGTCGTACGAACAATATGCATCATAGTTTTAAGGTGTATATTTGGTTCCCGTATATAATAGTTTTGTGTATGTTTGAATGTGTAGGTGTGTGTGTGTGTTTATGTGTCTCTAATATGTGAGTGTATTAGATATCCCTTGCATATTCAATTACTCGCTATATAGAAAAAAACCAACTTTCTGCATAAATTACTGACGATTTGCATTCGCGCATCAACGTTCAATAGAGAGTGTGTTTGTGTTGGACTCCGTTTCTTGATTAAATCGAAATAATCAAATCAATTGAGTTCTCCGGCTGCGTGCATCCACTAATCCGAATGTGTCTTCGAAAATATATGTAGAATAAGTAACCGATTTGTTTGTCTCTTGTGTGCATTGAGACATGTGGGCCGATTTGTTTTGTTAATAATTGTAAAAAGTATTTTGGTTGGTTTGTTGCGTGTACCGAAATATCGGTCTAATCATCGTGACGTATTTCTCAATTTTTCACTCTACCATGCAGAATTTCGGTTTTCCGCCGCCCATCGTTCAAGACCCATCTTTCTCTGTTTACTGTCGTATTGGCCTTAAATCTAAAATCCCTTGTGATGGTTTTGTGTGTAAGTATGTGAGTGGGTGTGTGGGTGTGTCTGTGTGTGTCAGCATATGACTGCTGCATAATAACGACTTTGAATTCCATTATTTGTATAGCTGTGGCTCACTAGTACTATAATGTTGTATACTATCATCGATTTATAAGAATTTGTCTGGGTGTGAGTGTGTGTGTCTGTTCGTGTGTGTATGTGTGTGTCTGTCTGTGTAATTGCTTCGTAGAGGTGGGTGTGTGTGTGTGTGTTTTGAGATGCCTTGCGGTAATTGTGTGTTATTATTTCGTGTGCAATTGCAACGTGACGTACACGTTTTCTTCGCCTGACCTCAATTTTATCGCCATCATTATTCCTGCCTAGCTCTCTTATGATCCTCCTATAAATGTTGTTAAATCTTTTTGTTTGGTCCAGCAGTGATTGTTTAGAAATTGCAACTGTGAAGTTTATGCGTGTGTGTTTGTGTGTTGTAGTGTGTTAAAACCCTTGTTCGGCATCTGCTAACTCGACTCGTCTCTCTGATGTCTGGAATCGCACGCGCGCGCTCTTACGCAAAGTACATGACCTTCTTGGTGTCCGCGTGCACGGTGATCGCACGCGCCATGGCGCCCGGCGTCCGGTCCTCGGAGCAGCCGCTCTGGTGGGAGCCCTCGCCGGAGTCGTGCTCCTTTTCGACCAGATGGTATCTGCCGGAAACAATGGATGGAACATCGCGGTGGTGGTTAGTTTGGCAATAGAGGGAGAATTTAGTGTTAATCGAACACTCGTTGAATTTTGAATAGCAAACAAATATGTATAGAAGGAAGAGTTCGATTTTGATGCGCTTCGGAACGTGAGCTAATATTATCGTTTTAAGCTTTTTCTCAAAATACCATTATGTATCTTCTAAATTGTAATAGAAATAGCAGATTTGGTAACAGTGACATTTTCTTTAACACAAGAAAACTTATTCGGACCATTCGGGGGCAAAACGGGTTTCTCTTTGAATATCTTCGATCCTATATGCTTGAAAAATTTAAATCTACATGAACTTTCAAGTTTAGGCAACATACATGATAATTTGTCGAACAAGTGTCGAAATCCAGAGTTTTACCACTCGGACCATTCGTGGTCGCACTAACATACGTGATACGTGACTGAGAGAGCAATGAGCAATTCATAACAAATCGGCAGAACGCTATCTCAGTCACGTATGTTAGTGCGACCACGGTCCGATTGGTGAAACATCGGATTCTATTTATCGAGAATTCTTGTGTTAACTATTTTTTTTACGTGGCATAACATAGCTTGAATGAAATGTTAACAAATAATATTCGCAGCTCTATCTGTAGGGAAACGTAATTTGAAATACGAATATAATTTTAGGTTTTTGTGATGTTAATTTCAACGGGATACTTCCGTTTTTGAGGCATAAAACGCATGCCCTCTCAATCGGATACTTTGCGCGCTTCAGATATGATTTATACATGTTTCGTATATCATGTGATTGTTCAGTTAATTCGACCATGCATTTGTACATCTCGATAAGCAATGATAACTTCCAAAATTGATTTCTACAAAAAAACAAACGTGAAAAACGATATACGATTGAGTTAAAATAATATTATTGTATTCAAAATATGTCGAATGTTACGTAGTATTCCGAAAAAAGGTTTCCGATTAAATGAGCACGAGTTTTCGAATTTAGCAGAGTGCCGTTAGATGATACATGGAAACTTTGTATTGCTAAAATGAGAGTAGAGAAATTGGATAAATAACAAGTTTTTAGTTCTTTTTTAGTTTTTAGTTTCAGTTGAAAAATACCACTTCAACGGTTTTTTTTTTATTAAGATTGTCCGATTGTCCATCAGATGACTTTGTTTCTGCTGAACATCGTTTTTATGTGTCAGCTGTCAGCTCAATGTACCAAACTATTTTCGAAAAAGTGCATGTTCGATTAAAAAAAGCTAGCTGTCCATTCGAGTCAGTCGAATATTTTAATTTGTAAGGCCTACAAGTAATATAATGTAACTATGTTGAACTTACCTCGCCCGGAAGGCGACCAGATGCGCGTAGTAGGCGGGCGCCGGAATCGAGACGGAGCGCGTGCAGCGCACGTACGTGTGGCACAGCTGGTACGTGAGGCACTGCAGCTCATCGGAGTCGAAGTGATTGTCGTCCCAGAGGACGTGATAGTGCGACGGTCGGCTGGTGCCCTGTGGAATGCGATGCAGAATCGAACGGAAAACCAATGGTTAGCGAAATGTTTATCGGAAATGTCCTGATATTGGGTAAATAATAATGATATGGTTTTAAATTAGAACAATTAAATGTTGATCATAAACATTTCGGAATTAGTTCATTTTGGTGTCTCCAAAAATACAGATTTGAGACTGGCTGAAAAATAAGGACCTATTTGAATATGTTAAAAAACGTATCCATTTTTTAAACAGTTGTTTTCTGAATCTCATAACAACGAACAACATAACAATTGCAGAATTACAGATTGTGATTTGGTGCCTATTCAAGAAAGCTATGATCGAAAAGCCTTACACATTTTTTAATAAGGACAGACTATATCTTTATGGATAACTTATTGACCATTTATTGACCGTAGCGTAATACATTAAAATGAGTTAATCTTCTACAGGTGGATAGTTTTGTCCCCGTCCAGTATTTATTGGACTTGGTGCCTATTCAAGAAAGCTATGCTCGAAAAGCATTTCACATTTTTTAATAAGGACAGACTATATCGTTATGGATAACTTATTGTCCATTTATTGACCGAAGCGTAATACATTAAAATGAGTTAATCTTCTACAGGTGGATAGTTTTGTCCCCGACCAGTATTTATTTTTATTTGGTATCTCTTCCCGTTTGTGTTACACCAGGTTAGAAGATTAATCGAAAACCAGCCAGTAGGAGGTTCGAAAAATGATCATTCACATAGTGAATTGAACAATTTTTGAAAAAACAGAAACAAACAAACAAACAGAAAAACAAGTATGAAGAGCCGAATCGAGCCGAAGGATGGAACTAACATATTTGTTCTGTTTCAGGATGATTCACATCCAAGCCTGGCCTGGAGAAAATCTAATAAAATTGTCCTTCTTGCGATTTTCCATTTTAGAATAAAATTCAATCCCACTCACCTGAATACCCTGATGACTGCACAAATAGAAATCAAACTCCGTCGGATGCGTAATGCCCACATCCACCGTCGTGCCCGCCGGAATATTGCCCGACTTGCCCGACTGCTCCTTCTTGTCCGCACAGAACAGCCGCGTATGATGGCGCTTCTGCACCACAATGAACGTAATACCGGGCCGATAGTCCGCCTCCAACTTGATGCACGCCTCCCGAATGGCGGTCAGCTCGTGCTGCAGCACATGCGGAAATTGGCCCTCCGACACGCCGTCCCGATACAGAATAATGCGATGCGGCTTGTAGCCACCCGTCGACTTGTAGAACATGATCAGCAGCTCACGGACCATGCTGCTCAGCTCCTGGATGATCTCCTGCCGGTGCTGCTGCACGCGAACCGTCGCCGAATAACGCGAGGGATGCGCGTCCATCGAACCGACGACGGCGGCAATCGAGGGCTTCTTGTTGTCACCCGCCGGCGGATGCGTGACGTCGGCGCCGAGGAAGATGACCGGCTCGTTGAAGACCTTCGGTCGGATGCTCGGCACGAGGATGGAGTTGATGCCGCCCAGTTTGACGTTGATCTTGAGGCAGAGATTGGAGAGCGTCTGCGGCGAGGTTTTGTTGACGTTCTTGGCCTGCACGCATTGGGTGGCCATGCCGAGGACGGTGTCGCCGACGCGTTTGACTTCGGCTGTGGGCGGATGGAGGTGGGTGAGCGGGGGAAATGGTTGGATTAAGTTGGAGATTGTTTGGAGGTCTTGCGTATTGTTTAAGCTATGCAGAAACTGTGGTTCGGAGAACAATAGAAATCTGTGGAAATAATTAAAAAGTGTAAAAAACATGATAATCTATCTAGAATTTTGTCAATTCTTGTGATATTTGAAGAAGACCAACATCTTCGTAGTTCCATGAACATATGAATGTACAACTTTTAATAGGAAACACGAAAACCACTTTACATTTGAAAAAACAAGGTTCTCGATCAATACATTCGATGAAACGTAAACTTACAGCTGGTGTTTTTTGATAGCCAATTGAATGCCTCAGTTACATTTTCTAATGTTCTATTTTCAAGTTCACTAATATAATTTAAGTACAGCGTTCTTTACCAACATGATCATAAAAAGTACACGGTGTTAAAATAACACCTGTTGAATGAATGGAATGTTAGAGCCATGAAAGAACTGGCGAATCTAGAGCAACAGGTGCAATTTACACTAACAACACCGAGCAATATTTTATGATATTTTCAGTAAACAACGTAATACTGAGTTGTCAGTAGGTAGAGCTAAGCTAAAAGTGATACGTGTTAAGGTGAACGAATTCCATTAATCATATCAACACCTCTCGAATAGAAAGATGTGTCTTTCTACAAGGTGCGCCATACTTGATGTAGCTATGAGAACATCGAATAACTTTAACATTTTCCAGCCGATTTTCATAAGATATTTTTTATACTTTAATTAAGTCTATTACAATTTGTTGGGACTATTTTTTTAATACACCATCTCGTCTACGCTACTCGATTCACGCCTTAGCGAAACAGTCTGCAATTCATCGTATGATTTTCAGTTTTTGATTATGACCAATTTAAACATTTGTGTAAAATTTGGAGCAGAAGAAAAAATGAGAGATCATAAACATTAAGTTTAAGGAAAGCATAGTGTTAAGAATAACGGGTTCAACTGCTGAGAGCAAACGTTTCTTTAAATCCTAAAATGTATTGTCACAACGCCGCCTCTAAACACCTCTAGACTCGTTGTTGTAAGATTCTTCGGAATGCAAATTTTACTCCATTAAGCTTCAGACTATAGACGAGCTCAAGGCAAAAAATCGTACATAAATTATCGCTATACTGCCCGAGATACTGGAACTAGTCATAAACAATTCAGCAAATACAGGACATTTCCAGATGCCAATGAAGGTTTCCATTTGATAGATATTATATATTCAAAATTATATCCAAGCAAATTGTACAGGTCCAAATAAAATTAAAATATTTTGTATATAAAAATCTGTTGATTGGTTCAAAAGTCATTCGATGTTCTCATAGCTCCATCAAATATGGCGCATCCTGTATATAAATGGATCGATATTTAATATCTATTTCGGGTTCTGTGCACCTAATTCAAGCGACTATCTAGTTTATCAGGGTCGCTGTCAACGCGGCAAACGTACCCGAAATTCGTTAGTATAGTACCACGTATGCTATAGGGTTTAAGAACGTATTATGGGTACGTTTGCCGCGCTGACAGCGATCGTGACAGACTAGATAGTCCCATGAATTAGGTGCACAGAACCTGAAATAGATATTAAATATCGATCCATTTTCTCGTAATCGCACAAACCAACTGAACAAGCTATAAGTCATTGGAAAGATGCTGCCTAGACTTTTGAAACGATAAACGATGAACATATCGTGCCCGTACGCTCAAGAACACATTTACACAAAATACCTCCAGCCAAACCAGCAGGCCTGTAATACTAGACCTAATATTAAAACCAAATAAAAACCAACTCACCATACACCGGCGTCTTGCCCGGCAGCACCACCACCACCAGCTGCAATGCCGCAAACGAATTCTTCAGATACCTGAACATCGGCTCCACCTGATCCGGCCCGTTCGCATACTTGCAGAAGCACGGCTGCCCAATGATCGGCATGCCCGCATCGTTCGAGATCTTCTGCAGCTGCTGCGTGAAATTCCGCAGCGCATCCTCGCGCACCGTTCGCTGCGGCGCAAAGCACGCGATGGCCCACACGCGAATCTCCACCCCGGTGAAGAACTGCTTGCCCCTCATGTCCCAGACGCCCTGATTCGGCGACGCCAAGCTGACCTTGTTCTGCGGCGGGAACAGCTGCTGGTTGCCCATGCTCGAGACGCGTCCGCCGTACTGGAGCTTCGGCGGCGGCAGCACGCGGCCGCGCACCTCCATCATGCTGTTCGAGATGGTCAGGCCGAACTCCTGCACGTAGGCGTCGTTGTTGAAGTCGGCGCGCCGCACCAGATTGTTGATCTCGCGCTCGCGATCCGGAGCGGAGCGGGCGGTCGCCTTGATCATGGTGGAGGTCTGCATGTCGGTGAGCTTCTTGATGCAGCGCTGGCCGGCGACGATGTTGCAGACCTCGAGCGGCAGATAGGTGTGCTTGTGCTCCTGGCCGACCTGCAGGCAGGGCAGATGGGGGTGCTTGAGCTTCATCTTGTACTTGTCGAGGAAGTACTTGGCGACGGTGCACTCGACCGTTTGGCCGTTCTCGAGCTGGAGGGGGAAGCTGTGTGGACGAGAGGGGCGAGAATAAAATTGGGATTAGTGAACGATGCTCGAAGAAAAAAGCAATTTTCTTTACCCAACTGATTTATTTGGCAACAAGTTATTTCGATATTTCAATTTATTATCATCTTTAACCTTTTTGGACTTGTGTTCTCAGAAGGTTGTTTTGGAAAAAACACTATTCAGAATGTATTTTTCAAGTGAAAGATTACAACTGTGTATTCATATTTTGCTTATTTACCAGTAATTTTTTATTATGAAAAAAATCGAGAGAAAACCAATGGATCTCGAGTTTATCACGTAGAACACACCTCCCGATTTAATTTATTCCAATATCTTGTTGAAAATTATTTTTTGTGTTAGCCTTTACAATATAAACCATAACTACCTATTTGTCTCTGTTATTGTCGATCTTATTGGACTCTAACTATCGGAAATCTTTAGCTATGATTGATCCTTGGATACTGTCTATGGTTTTTGGTTTCGACATTCAGAAGTCAATGATTCGAATCTTGAAAGATTCATATTCACTTTGTCAAAATAACCTAATTTCAGAAACGTTATTTATCAGCATGAAAATAGTCGGAAAAAATTCGATAAATATATGAATTACTTGTAGAATAAAGTTTTTGATGAATGGAATGCTCTTATCGAAAAATAAAAAATTCATCTCAAC